>SNQJ01S0016607.1:292388-312761 GCA_010110895.2 Picea sitchensis | reverse complement strand
ACTGAAGCTGCAACTTAGGGTTTTATGAGGAAACCCTAATTTTCCAAACATCGAGTTTTGAAAATCTGATCTAGGGGATAGATGCGCTGAGCTGAGGCGAGTTAGCTGGTGTAGTCGGAATTTCGAAAATCCAACTTTTACCCCCTCAAACTTGATCTGCAGATTTTTGGACTGGTGCTTTTGGTTTTCTGGTACTTTGGTACTCTGACACTTCTGGTACTTTGGTTTTCTGGTACTTTGTGAAAGTAGGGTTTCACTTTTCGGGAGATCTAGCCATTGAAAATGTGTGCTCTAAGTGCCAAAATGATCCTTGGGGGAGGGTGCAACTTTCTAGGTGGTTAGGGAGCTGAAAAGATTCACTTTTGCAAAACCCTAATTTTTGGGTACGGTAACAGTGACGTTTTTCCTCTTGCAAATTGTGCTTCCTTTAGGTTGGCTTTGATACCATGTTAATGTTTATGCCATTATTATAGTTCTTTTCCTTTCAATAGATAAGAGCAACATAAGAACAAGATCACTAAGAAATACACATTCACAAGAGACACAACATTTATTCTGGGAAACCCTCTAGGGGAAGAAAACCCAGCAAAACTTCCTTATCATAAATAACTTAAACAATGTTCAAGAGATAACTCAAACCAATACAGATAGTCCTCTCCAAGAGATGCACCACTCTTCTCCCTCTCTCCAACTGGTAATTACAACTTGCCTCATAAGAGAATGAGCAAGTGAGTTGTGTGTTTGAAGTGAGGCGCTAGCCTCTTATTTATACAAGACTGGCACGTGTGAAAGGTCACAACTGGAAGGGCTGACCTCTCACTCTGGGTGGGTAAACCCACCTTTAATTAATTATGGGTCTTCCATAATAACTGTTGGGGCCGACTTCTTATTCTGCCCTTTATAATTGTCCAATGACCAATCCACAAAAGGGGATTTGGTCCTTATAAAATTACCGACATGATTAATCCACAATGGGGATTAATACAATAACAATAAGAATAATAATGACATGATTAATCCGCAATGGGGATTTAATCCAATAATAATAAGAATGCTCTTCGCAGGTACATTATTTCAACATTTCTCAACAAGATTTGTCAGATGATCTCTATATCCGGTCATGTGCCTGGAGGCACCACTGTCAATTAACCAAATATCATTATTAGTAGGAACCATACCTGCAAGTGCTGATATGAATAAGAAGGCTTCATCTTTGATGTCTTCATCTCTCTGATGTGCCTCTGGATCAACATTAGCAGTGGAGGTAAGTTGTCTTTCTTTCTATTCATCGATAACTGTCTTTGGTAAAGCCTTTTTGTATCACACTCAATAGGTCATCCGCTTCCAGGGTGATATGAAGTATTGACTTCCAGGAACTGAAGTCTCTTGATCCATCAAACCTATCTTCCACCAAGGTTCCGTTCCTCTTGGTTTGCAGATTCTTCCACAAACCCTTAACAATTAGGCTAGGAAACCTAATGGCTAGGCTAGGCTAGCAATATTAGGTTTCGTTGTGCTTATAACTGCCAACAATAAGCCTTGAAGGTTAGAAGAAAATTGGTAAGCTTGAAAACTCCTTTAATGAGCTGCATAAACTCTAAAATCGAAATTTCTACAGAAAATTATGAAACCCTAGGGCCAAAAATCCAAAATTCTCGGAATTGCAATTTGAAGGTTGCTAGAGGTGCGTTGAAGGAGGTTGTACATTCCTATGTAACTTCTATCCCCAACGTTTTAGTGGAAGGTGCTGAAACATCAAAAAAAGAGAGGGCCATACCTTTTTCTGGAAACCCTAGGAGGACCATACGGTTCTACAGAAGAGAGGACGTCTTGCTTGAAGGCTTGTGAAATGGATTCTTCAAGACCTATGCTCTGATACCATGTTGAATTTTCACTATGCTAGGCTCACACATGAGGTTTATTTCATTAAGCATGTACTTGAACCATAAACAAATCCAGCTACACCATACACAAGTGTTGCAATATCCAAGATCACAAGAAGAATTACCATGCACAAGAACACAAGAAATATCTTGGGAAACCCTTCTATTCAAGGGAAGAAAACCCAACAATCCTTTGCTATATTCTCAAGAGATGATCCCCCAACCATAAACCATAATGCACACAAGCGGGTGCTACTACAACCTTGAAACTAGTGCCCATGAGAGGTGCACACTTCAGCGTTAAAGGTAGGTCTGAAATTTCCAAATGACAAGTGACAAGTGTGCTTCTTCAATGGGGAAATCACCTTTATTTATACAAGACCAGACACAACAATAGGTTTATCTATTGGCACAACAAGGTTGACCTCAATAACTCAAAAATATAAGTAATTATTACAATAAACCTTAATTATCTTTCACATATGGTGGGGCCGACTTGTACCATTTACATCACAATTAGGGTTACAAGTAAATCTTACACTTAGACAATATAGCAAGGGATCCACACGTCCACTAGTGCTCAGCCACAAGAACATCATACTCAACATATCTCTATCTCAACTGAGTCCACAGGAGAATCATCTGGATTACCACATCGACTCAACTCTCACACAGTGGAGAACGATACACCCATCACATGGGCACACCCAACACTGGGTGGCGACTCAACTCTCACAGAGAGGAAAACGATGCACCCCATCACATGGGCATACCCAACACCGGGCTCTCTCACAGGTCGAATCAACTTAGTCACAGAGGAGAACGTATCCTGGAGAATGTCACACGACGCTGCAATCATCAACACTTCAATCTTGGGTTATCCTTATCATTTGGAAGCTTCCTTGGGTTAAGTCGAATTGCCTTCTTAGGTTATCTTTGAATTTCTAGAAGTCTTATCTTCTCCTTGGGTTAGTTCGACCCCATGAACAACTTAAGTTGTTGCTCCTAGGAGATTTGACCCCTTCTTATGTTTGCTCATTGACATAACTTAACTTTATAACTTTACAACTTAGGCTTTTGGCCTTTTAATTCAACATTACATTTGACTTTAGTCTTGTAGACTAATTACATTACAACTTTAGTCATTTAGACTAATGACATCACAAGCAAGCACATTTTACACATTTTACACATCTTATCACTCTCTCTCTTTACACATGGTCCCATCCTGCTTACATAACATTATTACATTAATAAAAGAAGACATTTTCATACCATGTGGTCATTTGATCCTTTATCATGGTCACATGCTAAAGTGTCTCTTTAGAGTGGCCAACTGTAAGAGGATCACAACAAGGACCAAAAGTGTCATCCCACACATCAACCTAGCTCATAATACTTTTATGTTCGTCTTGACTTTTGCTTGGACTCTACCTTGACTTTTTCTCATGGCTCACAAAGGTTTTACTTTCTCTTTGACTTTTGCTCATGGCTCACAAGACTTTATTCAACATCACCTTTGTCTTGACTTTTGCCTGGCTAACAGAGTTTGTACATTTAGTCTGACTTTTTCCATGACTTCACAAGACTTTTTGAATCTCCAAATCTCCCTGGATAGCCCCAGGGTGGCCACTTAGGGCCTCACATTGGAGAATGACTATCAATGTTGCTAATTTTAACACCTAAAACCTTGAATATTCTATTTCAAATGACTAATTGCCAAGTTCTCTAAATTCTTTTCAAAACCAGGGAGCCCTAGATGGTAAAAAGGACTATTACAAATGATAGACATCAACAATATTTACCTTATATACCAAATATTTCTTTGTTGATTGTTCTGGTTGTCCGACCAACATTTGCCACATAACACTAATGCTATTTCATCCACTCGGTATACATTTAAACTTATTAGAGCATTGGGGTGGCAAGTTATTTTTCAAGGATTGGATAACAAACATCAAATATTTTGGACTAGTCTCGCTAATGGTATGTTGTGCATGTGGAAAGAAAGAGGATATCAAACAATCTCTTTTTGGGGATTTTCAGTTTGTTAGGTAGTTATTTTTTGAGATTTTTCAGTTTGCTAGGTAGTTATGGTTCCATGTTGGGCAATCATTTTATGATATTTCTTGCAGACCTGTTTATTGGAGAGTTGCCAATTTTGGTTTTCTTCAATTTTATGAAAGCCAACATCACCATTGTGGTATATTCTTCGCTGACCACACATTTGCACCTTAGGAGAAAGGTGTGATGTCACTTCTCTTGGTTTTAAATAGAATTTTGTAATTTGGATTTCAACATATTATTGGATGACTTAGTTAGAGATACTTGTCTCGGAAGGGCAAAGTGCTATGATATACGCTGTGCCCCATTGTGGTCGATACATTTTGTTTGATATAGGACTTGGTTTCTTTGCCTCCCTACCAAACATAAAAAGATAAAAGAAAATAAGTCAATGTCAAATGTATATATAACCAAATTTTGGTGTATAAACATTTTATCAAAGCAACTAGGCTCTTGGAAACATTGTCAAATCCAAATGATATCCTAAAATAACTTGAAGTCAAGGTGCACAAAAACAAGCATTTAAAGAAAATTAATTTATGTTGCAACATTTGAACTAATAATTCATGCAAATTCCATAGTATCTATAGTATTTATATATGTTTCTTTTGTGAAGAATTGAATTTGAAGATAAAAGTTTTGGATTGCTACTCTAAAATGATTGAGTTGACAATGAACATCTAGATGTGAATTGGATGGATATTATTGAAGGGATTTTTTCGAGATAAAAATCTTCAACAATCTATCCACTTGAAACCTGCCCACAAATGTCTAGTTGTGAATGTATACTTCTGACATGTACTTTCAACACACACCCTTTTAAGGAATTGCTGATTTAATGGTTGAAACTAATCAAACATTGAAGAACAAATAAATTTTATCCAAATGAAATTTTAACTTCTCATACATTCAAGATGTACTCATGCATCCATTCATTCACTGCCCAAAAAGAAGTTGCATAGCCAAAAATAATATTCAAACGAAAGAAAACAAATATGCACACAAAATGGCAGAAATAAGGGAATGAATGCCTCGTGCTAAGATAGAGAACCTTGCAACCAACATTCCTCTAGGGGCACCAATGCTAGGACAGATCCACTACATGAATGAAGTGTTAGGATATTTAAACACTTAGGAGTTAGTTAAGATCAACTTGGTCTAATGTATCATTAGGTAAAAATGTGTTTTTTTAATATGCATTAGTATGCATTTATAGTTAGGAAATTCGACGGTCATGATATGTTCTCGACATAGAGTGATCTGACGATTCATATTCTCTCTGTTCTTAACGAATACATTGGTTCATGGCTTAACACTCGATTGGTCCATGATCTCTATTTAAAGAGCATGGAGGGTCATTTTCCAATGATCGATTGTGAGAAACTCTGTTGTAAATCTCTCTGTAATTTTGTTCTTTTGCATTAATAAATTGCTCCAAGTGGCCACTTTGCCGTGGACGTTTTCCCTTAGGATTTTTACCATGTCAAAACATCGGTGTGTTGATCTTTGATCTTGTTCTGTGAGTGGTTACTGAAGGTGTTCGTCCTCTATTGGAATACTTGTATTGTCGAACATGGTATCATAGCTCATTTGAAGACCCGCTCTCATTGTAGATCGAGATCGTGAAGTTGCGTTGCCTCATCTCTGGTTTATTCCATTTTCGTACATTTCTGGGCTGAGAGGACTGTTCCATTGCGCCAAGAGAGTTTTTTCCAGTTATGAATGTTTTTTGTTTCAGTCAAAAAGGTTTTCGTTTGTCCAAGATAGAACCATTTCAGTCAGATCCGGAGGTATAAAGCCCAAATATGCCCTTTTCAATTTTTGGAGAGTTATTATTTTTGTTTTCTGTTTTTTTATGTTCGGGTTGCTACTATTTTGGATTTTCATATGCTCTTTGCCCCGTGTCATGTGCTATCTCGATAAATTAGAAACATTTCAGAAATGGTTTTCCTGTCTACGTATACTCTTTGTCGTGCGCTTTGTGTGATCTTGGTAAATTAGAAATAGAGAGATTTGCATTTTTTGGATAAGCTAACTGAGATCTAATCTTATTTTTCATTGAGAAACAATTTTTTTTCTAGTGTGAAAATAGTTTTTTATGAGCACGCTCTCCAAGGTTGTCTTCCACAACAACAGAAACAACAACAACACCCCCCAATTCCCCTTCTAAACAATATAATATGTTTTGCATTAGCTCACTTGGTTAAAAGTTACTTTACTTAATAAGAGGTCTTGAGTTCAAATCTATCTTTTGTTTTTTGTTTTTTGAAAAAAATCATGCATTGATTGTAAAGTGCATTTCATTTAAGTTTTAAAAGTGAATCACTATTAACAAACTTTAAATATTTTTTTTATGCAACTTTCATTTATAAAGTCACTTCATTATAAAAATTATTCTCACTTGTTCTATAAAAATGAGACACTTCATAAGTAACTTATTTAAAAGTGAGCTTATAGGCACAGTTAGGAGGAGTATCACCACGTGGCTCTTTGATTCCCATTTATGCCTTTTTTTCAAAATGACATAACTTTCATATCTGAAGTATGTTTTCAATGTTTTTTTTTTTAAACAATCTAATTTTTCGAGATTTTTCCATTCAGACCATCAGTTTCAGTGTTTAAATCTAATTATTTGCATATTTAATATGGTTTCTTTCAATGATCTTTTGCTTACTAGCACCAACTACTTCCAATGGAAAATCCATATGAAGGATTTATTAAGAAGTAAATGATTGTACCAGATTACCATGGCGAAAGAACTAGAACCTAATAATGATGAAAATAAAATCAAATGGACAATTAAGAATGATGAAACACGTAGACTGATTGAAATGTCCATCTCTCATGATTTAAGGTTTCACCTTCAAGGAATTGATGACCCTGATGAAGCTTGAGAAAAAAATGAATCTGTGTTTGGTAAACACAATATTTTTTAAGCCCACCAGATAAAAAATCAGATAATGACTTTAAGTCCAAATGGTTTTTCTTGCATTGAAGACTATTTATCTAAGTTCAAAATACTTAGAATTTATGTGAAAAATGTAACATAAAGATGGAAGAAGAACATTGCATATATATTATTCTTGCTAAGTTTGGCAGTGCATATTCAGTATTTGTATCTACCTTCTATGCCACCAGAGAATCTCTAAGGGCTGCTTATAAAACACCATTTCTTGAGTCCTTTTGTGATGCTTTGATTAGAGAACAAGATAAGCTTGTGCGGCTTGGAGTGAATAAAACTGCAAGTACTCCAACAAAACCTTAGTGGCCAAGTAGAAAGATAAACTCAAGAATCCCAAGAAGCAACATCCTCTCCACAACAACAAACAAAACAAGGGTCCCAAACCTTCTCATTCAGCTTCCACTCCTAATGGTGACAAAGAAGCAAAATCTAAAAGTGAGAAGACGAATAAACATTGCAACTTTTGTGGGAAAGATGGTCATGATGAGTCCAAATGTTTTAAGAAGATGACATTTTTAAAAACAATGATGAAGAAGCACAAAATCAATATTGATTCTACTACTTCTTCTTCTCATGGACATGCACTTTATGCTTTTGGTTTCTCCTTCAATGTAACTTCTACTTCTTTTGATGAATGACTTATTGATTATGAAACATCTTATCATATGGCTAAGGATAAAACCTTATTTTCTGCTTTAAATGAATGTAACACTAAGAAAATATTTGTTGGTGATGATAGATCTTTTAGTGTTGTGGGATTTGGAACAATTCAAGTAGATAATGGTAATTTTAATGATGTATTATGTGTTCCAAGTCTTTCCTGTGGCTTTCTATCGGTGTATCAAATCACTCATTCAGGTGAAGGTAAAACTGTAGAGTTTTCACCTCACCAATTTGTAATCAAGGATCTATAAGATCCTCAACATGTTCTTGCATCTAGAATTGTCGATGATGTTACTGGGTTGTACAAGTTTGACAACTTTGGTTCATCATCTTTTCCATCAGTTTTTGTTGCTCGTATTGATGAATTGAACAAACTTTGGCATAAACGGTTTGGTCATCTAAGCTATTTCTCATTGCAACAACTATGTAATCAACAAATGGTGACTGACATTCCTCTTATTTCATGCAAAGATGGTGTTTGTGCCGGTTGTGTTCTTGGCACTCGAAAAACATCATCGGGAGAATTTTGACAAACGTGCCTTTTAACACACATCGACCCCTTTGCAGCTTGTTCACATTGACTTGTGTGGTGCACTTTCTTCTCTTTCTTTTTCTGGGTGCAAGTATTTCTTAACTTTCATTGATGAATTTTCCAGACGCATTAGGGTTTACTTTCTAAAACTTAAGAGAAATTTTTTTAACAAGTTTTTGGCCTACAAGGCCCTTGTAGAAAAACAATCTGGACATCAACTTCAAAGGTTAAGAACAAATAATGGAAGCGAATACGTGAATGACAATTTTACAAGTTATTGCACTGCACAAGGATTCCAAGTGCAATACATTGTTCCATATACACCACAACAAAATGGTGTTGCTGAGAGAAAAAAACTCACTTTAAAAAAATGGCTAATTGTATGATCCAATCTAAGGGATTAAGTCTAAAGTATTGGGCGAAAGCTAATAACTATGTAAATTACATAGTAAATCGCACTCCCACAAAGACTCTTTAAATATAACACAAGAATAAACATGGAATAAACATATGCTAGATGTAAGTCACTTCTGTGTATATGGCAGTGCAACATGGGCTCACATTCTTAATGAGAAAATGAAAGCATTGCAGTTTCAAAATGAGAAGTGTATATTTGTTGGTTATTTTAAATATGTCAAATGTTATAGACTTCTTCAACCACACTGTAATAAAATTATTATTAGAAGAGATGTTAAATTTGATGAAAATCTCTTGGCCTGCAAGTCTAATAAGACGTTTGTGTCTTCTTTGACATGCGAGCCATCTTCGATGTTTGTGCCATCTATTGTTCATATTCTGGTTTTTTCTTCTTCTTCTTGAGATGATGACAATGAGGATGAAAATCCACCTCCGCTTTCTCATCGTCCTCCAGATAAGTCCATTGAACCTGAACATGCACTAACACCACCGCTTCCTAAATGGGTCCGTTCAACACGAGAAACAATTAGTGATCTTGTTGGTGATCCTTCAGATCAATGCCAGACACATTCATAGTTCCAACAAAATTCTTCTCTTTTGGCTTAAGTTTCAGAGACTCATGATCCAGAGACATTTGCAGAAGCTTTAGGTCATCCATATTGGGATACAACAATGAATGAAGAATATTGTTATTTAGCAGAAAACGATACTTGGGATCCTGTACCTCTTCCAAAAGGAAGAAAACTTGTCAGATGTAAATGGGTCTAGAGAACTAAGTATGCATAAGATGAAAGTGTTGAAAGACACAAGGCTCGATTAGTTGTCAAATGCTTTTGCCAAGTTGAAGGAATTGACTATAATGAAACCTTTTCCCCTGTAGCCGAAATGAATTCCATCTGCCTTGTTCTTGCTCTTGTCGCCTCACATAAATGGGAGGTCCATCAAATGAATGTCAAAAATATCTTTTTGCATGGGGATTTGCAAGACAAAATCTATATGGAACACCTCCTGACTATGTTCAGAATGACTCTAGCCTTGTTTGTTGCCTTAAGAAATCTCTTTATGGTCTTAAGCAAGCTCCCCAAGCTTGGTATGCCAAAATGGACAGTTTTCTTCTTGACACCAACTTTTCTAGATGCCATTATGATCCTAATGTTTATACCAAGAAATTATGAAGCCATCTCATAATCCTTGTTCTTTATTTTGATGACCTTATCCTCATTAGTAGTCACCCAAAACTTTTAAACCATGTGAAAACCAACCTTAAGAAGAAATTTGAAATGACAGAGTTAGGTTTTTTGCACTATTTCCTTGGCCTCCAAGTTTTGCAATCCAAGAAAGGAGTTCATTTTTTCCAATCTAAGTATGCTTGTGACCTTCGCCGCTTTCACATGGAATATTGTAATTCAATGCCTTCTCCCTTTCAGTCTGGAGTCTAACTTGCTGCCACCTATATTTCTCCCGAGTTTGATGCCACTTTGTACCATTAGTTAGTTGGTATCCTCTTGTACTTGACTCATACCCGTCTTGATATTTCTTTCGTTGTTGGTCTTGTTTTCTGGTATATGTAAACACCCCATGAAATCCATTGGAAAGCGTCCCAAAGAATACTTCAGTATGTCTGGGGTACAATTCATTTCATGATACATTACAGTTCAGGGGGGACTCCTTTATTTGTTGGTTTCACTGATTCAGATTGGGCTGACGACCTTGATGATCGAAAGTATACTGTAGGTTATGTTTTCAACTTTGGTTCAAGACCTGTCACTTGGGCCTATAAGAAACAACATGCTATTGTTCTTTCTTTAATAGAAAGAAAGTACCTAGTAGTGGTTAATGTAAGTTAGGAAGACTTATGATTTCGACATATCCTTTCAGAGTTTGGATTCCAACATCAACATTCAAATAGCCTTTGGTGCGACAATCAAAGTGTCACCAAGGTTTCCAAAGACCTAGTTCAACACCAACACAACAAACACATTGAAATACACATGCAGTTTATTAGAAAGCTCATTCATGATTGAGTTATCAAAGTGCTCTTTTTTCCTATAGAAGATCAAGTTGCAGACATTTTCATAAAGTCTCTTACAAAAACACAGTTTTCCAAAATTCGATCTATGTTGGGAGTTCAGGAAGTTATCACTAAGGGGGGATAGGCGCTAATGCCTCATTCCATATCCTATTGTGTCGTCTTTGTAAATCCTTCAATCCTATCCCAAGTTGTTCTTAAGGGGGGATGTTAGGGTATTTAGACACTTGGGAGTTAGTTAAGATCAACTTAGACTAATGTATCATTAATTAAAAGTGTGTTTCTTAGTGTGTTTCTTTAGTATGCATTAGTATGTATTTGTAGTTAGGAAATCCAATGACCACGATGTGTTCTCGACATAGAGTGATTCGACGGTTCATATTCTCCTTGATCTTAATGACTACATTGATCTGTGGCTAAACATCCGATTGGTCCATGATCTCTATGGAAAGCATCAGAGAATATTTATGAGCATAAAATAAACCTCATATGGAATCTTACCTGGAACATCGATACTGAATTAATTTCCCATCTAACACTTTTAATAGTTTCTATACCCATGCAACTTTGGATATTGTCTAGTATTTTTTTCTTTCTCATAATTCTACTATTAAGAAGATGATAGAATCATTTTGGGATCTACCCCATTGATAGATGTTTGCAACTGAAGTCTAGAGTGAAGTAGAATTATATTGTCGTGCTTGATATAACATGTAGCGTGAATTCATAATTTACATTTATGCATGCAAGTAGACAACAATTATCTTTGGGTGTTCTAGGCCATGCACTTGTATACTGAAACAATATAAGTATGCATTGCAAGGGAATAATAGGAAGAAGAGAACTTGCTACAATTTGTTTCATGTATCAGACTGGATAATAGTTGAAAATTGTGCATATGTGACGCTTGAAGCTCCACTAGTTGGGTTTCTTCCATGGTTCTACGTGGTTCATGTGACAGGGTTCCTAAACCAAGAATTTTGAGACAGTGTGTTTTAAGTGTCTTGAGTGTTTTCTTGAAGAGATACAACTAGCAAACTTTTAGTATTGAAATTTAAGGTAGATACAACAACATTTTGGGGAGAATATGGCAGCTCGGGAAAATAGATTTGAGCATATTGGGTTCTTACAACTTGGTTGATACATAGGTACATGGTTGCATGAGGGTATGCAACATATCCAATTTGGGGGAGATGATGAGTCACAAAATTACCATATTTTAATATCGTCTTTTCCTCATTTTTAATCCTTTTTCGTTCATCCATAACCTTGTATTAGCCTATTTTAATGCTTATGTGTGGGATATAGGCTCGAAGTGTTTTCCATTGCATTTATTAGTATTTAATTTAGTTTTGATTAACATTACAGAGAATTAACGTATTTTTTATTTACTTTTGAATTCATGGTTGATGTGTCGACAAATTGTTGCAAATTTACAAGTTGATATTGCTCAAAGTCCTCTTTTAGGTTCAAGAAGACAAATTGCTTGGCTCCAATACGTGCATTTTATGAATATTTGACAGAACAGACACATAGATGCAAGATGCTGGTTCAAAGCTATAGAAGAGGATTATTATTATGGGACCACACATTGATTTTATGGAACCAACACCATAATATTGGAGGAATTTGTGGGAGATAATTCTGCTTGGGAATTTATTAATAAAAATGCCACAAATTCGAGCACCCAATAATCAAGTCAACAAAAATTAGAAGGTATCCAAGCTTCCACTCACATAATTAATGGAGCCACAAATTTGGTGTTATATCTATTTGGGGATATTCATAGAAGATTGTTTTAAACGCGTGAGGGTGGATTTCTAGATACCCACATTTGTAAACACGTTTTTCCCTATATTTGTGGGATCCAAATCCGTTTTGATAGCTACAACTTGAGGAAAACAAATTTAGGCATCTTCATGGCTCTTGGATGTATTTTGGGTAATTTGTTGTAACCCACAAAACCAATCACGGATTTGACAACCCATGGTATTCTAAATTCGATGGGGTTAGTTAGAATCTTGGAACAATCCAGTCACGAGTTGTAAATTTAAAAAAATATTGTAATCATTTGGTAATCTCTTATCCTCAAGTGGGTTTTTAGTTTCAAGCAAAATTATGTATTAAATATAGTGTCATGTCCATTCCAAGGGAGAGGACTCTTAGCATTGTCCAACTTCGTGATGGAATAAAACTACAATCTTGAGATCTGATTTCCAACTTAGATTTCTGTTTGTTCATTCATATGTTGATGTTTAATTAATTTATGGCGATGTAGATTAAGTTCTCTACCATGTTCTTGGGAGGGAGCTCACTCTATGAGAGCAAATTGTTGTACATGTGGTAATCTTTCATTTCTTGTTTTGTGTGTTTATCTATTTCTGAAGTTTGAAGTTTTAATTCAAGTATTTCTTGTAGTGTGATTTACTTCTTGGCATGGTGTATTTCCCTTTCTGCAATGTTATTTCAATTCCTAGATTATTTTTTACCAAAGTTTGCCAACAACAAGAGCTATGATATATGGAAATAGGAAGTGCCCAAATCATGCTTGGTGATTCATTGGTGACAACAAGGTTCTTGTTCCTGGTGATGTAGTGGTACCAACGGGGTTAGCATGATCTATGTTCAAGTACATGATCACTACGAAGAGTGATTGAGACAACTTTGGACTTTTGTAGTGTAGTGATGCAATTTCCTTTCTATGTAGAAACATGTTAAACAAATTAATGCAAGTTAAGAATTTGTATCCCACACATACAGTGCATGACATCTCACAAGTCATTAGAAACCTTGTGTTGGCTCTGCACGTGGTTGTAAGAACCGAGGTTCAAGTTATCATTTACCAACAAAACCCTTCATACACCGACCCTTTTGGCATCACTTGCATGCGCAAATGAAGTCTCACCCGAGGTATCTATTAGGACTATAAGAACTAGGTTTTTGCAGTGGTGAGAGAATGAAAGGTTATTATTCCATTTATTCTTAATTATCTGTTCTGTGCACGTTATTCTGCAAATGCTCTTATTCTATTACTTAGTGGATCTCAGGTTCATATTAGCATTATATTCCAGATTACTGCATAAACTCATTACTGTAACAGTCATAACCACTGCTTCATGATTACACATAAGATAAATCCACTCTACTATGCATCTGGAGAGAATCCATAAACAATCACACAAAATACATGTAGCAAAACATTTAACGTGGTTCACCCAACTCTGGGCTATGTCCACAATGACTGACTTCTTTATTATACGTTTGGTAATTGTTTCAAGCTTGCGCACTGCGCTTACAAAGATACATCATGGTTATCTTTCTCTTCTCCTATCCTCGTCGTTCTACAGTGCAAGCATCTCTCTCTCTCTCTCTGCATCATCTCCTTAACATTCAGACATAGATTTCTATCCATAACAATAACTAGCAGAGTACCCACAAAGGAGGAACCAACCAGGAACAAAAAGGGACCCCTATTTTCCCAACCCATTACATATTTATACATAAAATTTAGGGCTTAAAACCCTACTTTGTTCATCTCAAAACCATATTACAATGCATGACTACTCAAGTTTTCTGGTTGTTCGGGTTGCTTTCACCTGTTTTTCTGTTTGCATGCCGATTTTGCACTCTGAATGTTGTTCTTTCTGCTTTTGCACGTCCTTCTATCTTTAGAACGCCACGATGTCATCCTTCATTTTCGTCCTCTTTCTTCTCTGCTTTATTCCTTTGTTTTATTCCTCTTTCTATGCGTTGTTCTCCTGAATGCGCCTCAACTACGTACTGTCCTCCTAGATGCGCCTCAATTGCACACTCCCTAGTCTTTCTTCTTCTTTTGCGCACTTCTTCTATGCTTAGGATTTTTATCAAAATTGTATCCAAAAATTGTCTGTCCAACAGGCCCTCAACACTCACCCGTGGCTCGTCCCGAGCCACTCAGGCCTATTTCCTGATCCTCCATGCCTCAATGAATTTTTGGGAGGCTACCTTTGCTACCTCCACTTCTTTGAGTATCTCTTCCTTTGTTTCTACGATCTCTTTGACCCTTTGTGTATTCAAGGTTGTAAATTTCGCTTTTGCTTCTTGAGCTGCATGTTTTACCTTGCCCTGTGTAGTGTCTACTTCACCTATTACCCTCACTTCTTCTTCCTGTAGAGGTCCTAAATGCTGCTGAAGGATCTTCTGCTGATCCCTCATCTTCTCCACTTATACGTAGGACTGCCTCTGAGCCAAAATGGCTGTCATACGTTCAACTAGTGGAAGTGTAGTTATTTTCTTCGACGCTTGCTGGGCCTTTTCCTGTGGTTCTCTTAATTTGGCCTCTACAACCTTTATCTCGGGATATTCCACTAAGTGTGTCCATATTTGTGCGCTCTCGTCATAGAGTTTGGCGCACTCTTCTTCCACCTTCTTTATGTTGGTGACTGCTGTCATCGCCATTTTCTCCCTGCCGACTCTTACTTCTGGTGGCATGCCTGATGTACTACACAATTGTAGGTCTTCTATCTGCGATCATAAGCCTTTGATGACTTCACATATCTTCAATACTTGTTCTTCCAAAGTAGCTTCTACCACTATGAGGACTTTCAAAATTTCCTTGTATAATTTCTGGACGAGTGTTTGTGTTTTTTGCGCTATAATTTCGACTTCATCCTTTTCCTTGAGGGATTTATTTACCCATTCCGAGGTCTCATTTTTGTCTTTCATTACTTCCTCCACTCGACCTTCAACTTCCTTATTATGCTGGAACGCAACATCATATTGTTGCTGCAGCTGAGCCCTTTCGTCCATTATACTCGTCAACTCCTGGTGTGCTTCATCTCCTCGACTCTTAATCTCTTGTAACATGCATATTTTCAAGTCTTGTAATCTTTGTATCGACATCCTTGATACCACTATGTTTAGGTGTCCTAGCGTGTTCACATGTTCTTGTAATTTGTACGTTGGAAATTCAAATGCGACCATCTCAATCTAGAGTGATCTGTGCCCGCCTGCTAGCTAGGTTAAGATTGGATGCACACTCTCTGCTTCCTTCCCTAGACATATGGACGGTCCTCCCTTGGTCCTGCGCTCTTTTTTTTATGCTAGCTGCTTCCAAGAGCTGTTGGAGTGCTTCCAACTGATTCTGCACTCTCTGTTGCTGCTCTACTTGCTTCTTGGTTGCTTCCTCAATGACTTCCTCCGTGACGTCCTGTACTTGGTAGCCTATGCAGTCCATATCATCATTGGTCAAAGTATAAATTGGGGTTTCCCTGTGCGCTTTAGTCTTTTTGCATGCCCCTCCTGTTGGTTCCTTCCCCTTATCCTTTCATTTTTCTCATGCTATGGGGATTGTCTGTTGTACTTCTGTTGTTGATGGGCCATGATTATCTCTCGTGCCATTGTTCTGATCGTTCCCCTACTCTTCATCTTGTTCTCCATCACTCTTATCCTTCTCTTATTTGTCTTCCGGGTGCCCAGTTGTTTCTGCTGGGGTTTTCCACCCATCTTCCTATTCATTCATGATTAGGCATACGTCTTCCGATGTCAACGTACAGCTGGTTGGAAACCATTGGCACGTCGACTCCTTATTTTCCTGCACATACATGTGGTGCATGCCTTATTTGAATCGCACAATGTATTTGTATGTTTCCATTGTCTCTTCTAAGATGAGCGACATATGCTTGATTAGATACCTAATAGCATCAAAGTATACAAAGGATGTGACATTATTGTCTTGTTGTATTCTCTTGTTTGGAGTATGCCATAGGTTGGCATACCGCGCGACCATACTAAATCTACTAGATGTTCCCATGTGCTAATAGTAGTTTGGTTCCTACCATCCGACCAGCGTAATCAAAATCAAAAGCCATGCATAGTGAAATTCTATGTCTTTTTCTTGGGCCTCAATACAATCTTGCAAAAATTGGTTCACCAAGAAGGTGGCCCAGTTCATTTGAACCACTTCGATGCATTTTTCTGCAGCTACGATCATTGCAGTTGGTACTTCATCCTTCAGACATTTGCGCAAAAACTTGCAGGCCAATACCTGCATTGAAAACCAAACACTGTCATCACTGATGTGTGTAACATCCAATCCTCTTTCCCCCTCGAAAGTGTGGAATGTTTCCTTCATTGCTTCTGATAGGGATCTCTACATTGCCTTGTTGAAAAAAATGGCCGGATCCTCTCCAGCTTTTGGGAGCCCTGTGATCCGCGCAATCAACGAAGTATCAATTGACATTGGGGGTTCAAGCCACAATTCCCCCCCATGGACACATTTGAGCAATAACTTCACACAAGCATTTATTTCCAAATTGTATCCGAAGTGTGGGATCTCCATCAAGTTTAGTATGCTCGACTTCTCCAATCTGGTTGCCCACACTTGTGTCTCCAACACAATCACTGTTGTGCCTAGTATGCTCTTAGTGCACAAGCATTTTTCCCTAGCCAGCTCGGGGAAATTTCTGCTCATTGGTGATATCATGATCGACGAACTTGAGGTTGACAATTTTTTCGAGCATATCTCCTTCAATACTTACACTAGGTGGGACTGGTGATGTTTCTAGCGGGTATTTCCCATCTGTTGGTAATTTGATTGACAACGCATTATCTTTCCTCGATGGGACATAATCTCTAGGAAAACTTGCTTCTAAACCCGAAGCCTAAGCTCTGGGTATTTCCTCAACCTCTAGTGTAATTGTTGGTCGTTTTGATAGCTTTCACGCCACTGTTGATGGCGCTCCAACTTTTGGCAGGGCCATTGTCTTATGCGACAAATTCCTTTACTTACTCTATGGATGTTCTGTTGTAGCTGTAGTTCAGCTCTGAATCACTTAGGTTCTCTCTAGTTTTATTTGGTTTGCTCTCTCTTGCATGCAACTCTTAGTATCAATGATTTACACTTAGAGACCCTCCATTGTTTTTTTGCCTCCTTGCCAACTATGCATGTCTATTCACGCCTTAACTCACTTTTCCAATCTGCCACCGTGGTTGATGAATGTTTAAATTAATACAACTTTATTATCAAATCCGTTGTGTGATTTTTTCCTCGTACTGCCAATCTGTCGTGATTTTCGACGACTTTTTCCATTTAATATTATACGACGTCTTTATGACCTGTCATTACCCTATTATCACCATTGTTCCATTATTTAATGCTTTTACCAGTCTTATCAGTTCCCAACTACGCAAGTCATCTACTGCTTAACTATCTTTCTCTTCTGTGTTATATTTTCTTAATTAACACAGTTTTATCCTATTGCAGTGATAAGATATTGTTGATCCTCTTCCTCCTCTACCAAAATTTCCTCTACCTCGACCTCTACCAAAATTTCCTCTGATCTCTGGAGCAAAACCTTTGATTATTATATTGTTGACCCCCTCTGTCTGTTGCAACATTCTCCTCTTGAATCCTGTACATATATAAAGTACGCTCCCTCATCAAATCGAATGCGCGTCATTCCTTCTCTTCATGTCTAATCGACTTGCAAAATTCACAAAACAAGTTCATTGGTGTACTTCGATACTTCTGCACTATTAATGGAAATTTAGTTGGATGATGTCCCCATTTCTTACATATATCGAAATACCTCCCTCCTCATAATGGATTTGGTGCTCCAGTTGCCAAATACTGCGCGAATGATGGACATTCATCCTTGTGATGCCCTTTAATCCTACACTTGGTACACCAGAATTGCTATCATTTATCCTTTTATTTTGTAAGTTCTGCTAGTATAATAGTCAAAGAAACCAACTGCGTCTAAACCTGCTCCATCCCTCCCCTGTCTCCTACAGGGGATGATTCCAATTTCATTGGAATTTCTGGCGCTTTGGGTTGCAATACAACCTTCTGTTGAATCAGTGGCCTATGAATGTGTGGTAGAAGTCTTGCAGTAAACCATTATTTATGCTGGTGATCTGGGATCTGGAAATTCAGCATTCCCATCAGGTCCTTGAACCTTTGATCAAATCCCCATACCAATCCTGTTTGTACATGTTTAATCTCCTTCATTTCTGTAATGTGCTATGATTCCATGTTTGGCTTCTTAAAATATTTTAAAAATGCTTGTCTTATCTCTACTAATGTCCTGCCCTATCCTGTAGGCGTGGTACTCTACAACTTCATGTACTAGACTAGTGCACGCCCTCTAAATGTTGTTTCTAATTGCACAATCTTCACAGTCTCATCTTGGACGTTCTTAGCGGCCCAAATTGTCTCACAGAGAAACAAATGTTGTTATGTGTCCTCTGACCCCACTCCTTGGAACTCAGGCAGTCCGAGGGTGTTTTCTACCCTTGCAATGTTTCTTTGTGTATTCTCTCCTCTTTGTGATGCTGGTTGAATCTAACTCCGTGCATTGCTTCCACTGCTCTAATTGCTACTACTATGTCCTCCCTTTCTAACTATAAGTTCTTTTGATAAGTCTTCAACTATTATCTCTGATTGTGGTGATGCACATAGAGTTTTGGATTTGACATAGGATCTGGTATGAGTAGGACTTAATGACTCCTCTATTATAGAACTGATTTGGAACTCCTCTTCCTCTCCTCTTATGTGTGGTATCTCAACGATTTGGATTATTTCGTAAGTTCATCTCCCCTCTAGCTCACTGTGTGACTCTTCTTTCTCAACCCCATTATTTTGCCTCTTGTACCTCTTACATCTGCGCAGTTCTCCAAACTCTTCTTCTTCCTCTGGTATACCTTCATCGACTCTTTGCATCCTCAATCCCTTCATCTCTTCCTTTTTTCTCTCTTGTCGTCAGACTATCCTCTTGTCATCCATCGGTTACCCTATGTGCACGAAGCCCTTTAGAAGTCATATTCCATTGTCATCACACACTTGGCACACAACAACATCTTTATCCACGTACCCAATGATTTCATGAACCTTCCGCATGGACCTTTGAAGAAGTTCCTTTCTGCAACATTGTATGACTGGGTACAATCTATTGCGAACTCTGTAATATATCCCCCTAATATGATATCCAACCATAAATACATTGTGCGAGAAGTTTTATTACTTACATAATTAAGTTGTCTTACCAACTCAAGAGTCCAATTCCTCTGCGCTGTGTCTCGGTACCTTCCAGTGTTCTCCACTAATATTTCTAACCAATCCGTCATAATAATTGGAAATTCGCCAAAGAAAATTTAATGCAACTTTGTGTATACATACCTTTGCATCCACTGTTCATTACTCATTCGAGGGTTTCTATTATCTTTTGGTGCAAACTCTCATTCCTTCCTCTCTAATCATTCTGAAATTTCATTCTTAGTTGGTCTCCAAAACATTCCCTTAATCACAGAATCCGGGACCCAACAACAGAACCATTTGTTGGCGCCACACACAGTTTTATGATCTTAGGTTCAAGTTATCGTTTGACCAACAAAACCTTCAGACATCGAACTTTTCGACATCACCTGCATGTGCATATGAAGTCTCACCCGAGGTATCTATTGGGACTGTAAGAACAAAGTTTTTGCAGTGGTGAGGGAATGAGAGGTTATTATTCCATTGATTCTTAATTATCTGTTCTGTGCACGCTATTCTCCAAGTGATCTTATTCTATTACTTAGTGGATCTCAGATTCATATTACCATTATATTCCATATTACTGCATAAACGCATTACTGTAATAGTCATAACCATTGCGCCATGATTGCACATAAGATAAATCCACTCTACTATGCATCCAAACATATGTTGGAAATGTTTAATAGGTAGCATATGCTTGTCATTGATGGCAAGTACAGCAATGAAGATGGCATGTATACAGGAAGAATGTACAAAGGATTGTTGGCATGTTCTACAGGATGACAGGCAAACAAAAGACAAAGCTCA
>SNQJ01S0016607.1:243802-290335 GCA_010110895.2 Picea sitchensis | reverse complement strand
TGATTTACTGTTTAAAAGACATCTGATGAATGAAGAAATCCATAATAAGATCTCTGGATGCACTACTGTTTTCATAAGAATATACAACAACTGATCTCTCTAAAGTAGACTAAGATTTTTCAGTAAAAGAAAAGTTAAAAATTAATTGATAGCTCAAATATTGATTCACCCCCCCCTCTCAGTATTTTCCAACAACATATTCCATAAACAATCACACAAAATACATATAACACAACATTTAATTTGGTTCAACCAACTTTGGGCTACGTCCTCAATTATTGGCTTCTTTATTATGTGTTTGGTTATTGCTTCAGGCTTGCGCACTCGCTTACAAAGATATCTCATGGTTATATTTATCTTCTCCTAGCTTATCCGTTCTACTGTGCAAGCCTATCTCTCTCTCTACATCTTCTCCTTAACATTCAGACATAGATTCCTATCCATAACAATAACTAGCAGAGAACCCACGAAGGAGAAACCAACCAGGAACAAAAAGGGACCCCTATTCTCCCAACTCATTACATATTTATACATAAAATATAGGGCTTAAAACCCTACTTTGTTCATCCCAAATCCCTATTACAATGCATGACTACTCTAGTTGTCTGGCTGTTCAGGCTACTTTCACCCGCTTTTTCTTATGCATGCTGCTTTTTCACTCTGACTGTTGTTCTCCCTGCTTTTGCACATCCTTTTATCTTTAGAACATCGGGCTGTCATCCTTTGTTTTCTTCCGCTTTATTCTCCATCTTTCTTCTTTGCTTCATTCTTCTCTCTGATTTATTTCTCTTTCTGTGCGTTGTCCTCCTGAATGCACCTCAATTGATCACTGTCCTCCTGGATGCGCCTCAACTACGCACTCCCTAATCTTTCTTCTTCTTCTGCGCACTTTTTCTACACAGGATTTTTATCAAAATTGTATTCAAACCTGCCTGTCCAAGTGTTCCTGGTTAAATAGAAGACATATAGAAACACTGTCAATAGCAACCTAGGTTAAAATATTTTTCAATTCCAAGTATCAAGGCTTTAAACTCTATAATATTGTTAGTGCAAGAAAATTCTAATCTGTAAGGAAAATTGTGAATCTTCTCTACGAGAGAGTACAATATAATACCTGCACCATTATCGTCACTTAAACATGCACCATAAAAGTGTATGTGTCACATTCCCTCTTCAGTCTCTGAAGAGGGTAAAACAGAGTCATCATCTTATTCTAATAAAATAGAATACAAGCATAGGTCTTCCTCAATATAATTTACATGAGGCCGTGGAAGACTCTCAATGTATGGTGACATTCGTTTTTACATGAGAACAATGGTGTTCTTTCCATTTTTAGGGAGGGACATATGTGATCCATCTAAGGAAATGTATCCACCAGTTAATGCCTGCCAGTCTTTTCCTAAGATGATAGAATAGTTACTAACTCACATGTTTATGAATTGACTATTGCAGGTGGTTCTAATTTATGGAAAGCTACACAAGACTAATATTACAACTTTGATTTATCTAAGTGTAACATGTTGCTGACTATTATAAGACAATATGCTCTTTGAATTTTTGTTGGTACATGAAAGACCCAATTCTTCCATGATAATATTTAACATTATATTGGGACTTGTTCCGCCATCAATTAGGCAACAATGGACAATTTTATCCATTATTTTCACTGATACATAGAAGGGAGGCTTTTTTACATAACTCCTAGGGTTATATACAACTACTTTATTTATATATAATTCTTCTTCATTTGACTCTTCAGATAAGCTAACTATGGTAGAAGTTTTACCTTCCATAATTTTTTTTATATGCCTTTGTTTTTCTGGGATGGTGACCATGTCCAACAAACATGCATCTACTTTGATTGTAGCTAGTTTTTTGAGAATGTTGTATTTATAAGAATAAAGAGACGAGGTGGAAACTTGCTGAATTTGAATACCCTTAGTGACCAGAGGATTTGTTTGTTGAGAGGATGAACTTGGGGAAAAAGTAGTCTTAGGAGGACCACTCTTCCCTTTGTTTGCATATGATTTATTCCTAGAATCAACCATCATCACACCCTCTTCTAGAGCCCAATCTAAGACAACAATAGTTGTATCATCTTTTTTTTTCTCCCAAAGATCCACTCTTATGCTCTCCTTTTAACCTTACATGTACTTTCATCGTGTTTATCATCACAAACACTGCACCAAAGTCTTGAAAGAATAGCCTTTGGTTGAATATTAATATGAAAAGTAGTTGGTTGATTCCTAAAAGAAGCATGTGCAAAAGTTTCAGCTACGAATGATGTAGACGTCACCCCTTTTCTCTCCAAAGAGATCATCCAATTGTTGATATCCTATACAAACTTTAAAAAAGTTTACATGTCATTTTGTTTAACATAATATTCGCTTGGAAGAACTGTCCTATCCAATTGTTCCTCAAATTCTAAACAGGTTGGTAAAGAAGATCCTAGATTATCAACATTCTTTTCTTCAAGCCTATGTCTATAAGGTGCAAGTAAGGTATTATAGTAATGAATCAAATAAACCTGATTATGATGTTTGATAATATCTAGGATTTGATAGTACAATTTAGTGAAACACAAATTGAAAGATTTGATGGTTTCACCCTTGTTATAAACAAGATTATTGTAATCTTTAAAATTATTTGCTGGACTTTGGGGCTATCCATATGTGGACTTAAACCAATAAGACAAATCAATCGAAGTAGAGAAAAAATTAGGTGGTAATTCAAAAAAGTCAGCTGCAACTTTTGCCTTTAATGAATTGACAAAAAGACACATACACATGTCATTTTCATTTGCCCCTATATTATGACAATCATTAGAAAAGGAAATGATATACTCATTAACTGATATAGTGTCATTTCTAGAAAATTTGGGCAAATGATCTTTGAATTTATCCAAGGGAGTTTTAGCTAGAGCTAAATTAAGGGGAGAAGATACATGCCATGAAGTAACATATAAATCATATTCAAATTTGAAAAAACCAGATTGTTTAATTACTTTGACTGGATTTGTAGTAGATACAACATGCTTATAATGGTTGTACATACTTCCTATTAAAGAATATGTTGAATATTGTGATGATGTAGAACCACTAGAACCACTAGAACCACCGCCAGATAAAGTCATTGTGGGTTGTTGAGGAGGGAAGAATACATAAATACCTATTATTTCTGAAGAAGAATAAGAAAAAGATATTCTAAGTTTAGACTGAAGATTCTCAACAATTTCTTTCTTTCTTCCTATTTCTAGGATATGATCAAATTTAGGTGATTGACCTCTTACACGTCTATACAGATGAGTATTAGTGGACATAATAAAATAAGTCACTGAGGAGATCTATTCTGAGCTTTCCTTTGAAAGGATTCTCTTTGATCTTGAATTTCAATGTATCTAGATATGGCTTTGCAATAGCGCTTAAGTTCTTCCCGGGTATGGGAAATTTCAAGAATTAAGTAAAAAAGACAATAATAAATGTTTATTTCATCAATAAATCTTAAAGCAAGTTTCTTTTGTGTAGGAAAAGTCATTAAAATAATACAAATCATCATATACAAAGAAAAAAATTAGAGAGTAAAAAGATTATTTCCCAATATGGTTGCTTAATAAATGTTGAGGGGAGGAATGGAAGGTCCCCACTTAAGCATTTTTGAATACTACTACGTTAAGGTAAGATAGGTGGGAATGTTACCCTGGGTTTATAACTTATAAAAACATATCAATAATCCCTCAATAAATATGTTCTTGGGCTTGATGTTATTATCAAGTTGTGTGTTGCTACTTAAAAAAATGTAAAAATATTTTATATAATTGATTATAGAATAAAATGAAATAAATAAATAAATAAATACAATCTAAAAATCAGATATACATAAGCCTCAATTGAAAAAAACCATACTTTTATTATTAATAGTTTTTATTATGCATTGAAGGCTCTTGTCTACTCTACACGATGTACTCTACATAAGGTGGAGTAGAGTCATCAAATAGAAGATGAAAGTGGTTCTCATCCCATAAATGACAACTATCCATAAACCAATAATCACATTCGACCTCCCAATAAGATTAGACAAATGTTTTTTGATTATATTCCTCCGTGACGTGATGGCCAATGATGTCCATGTTATAACTCTCCACGGACCAATAATCACATTTGACCTCCCAATAAGACCAACCATATGTTTCTTAATTATATTAGTCTTTAATGGTCTGCATAGTAGATCTGTCCTGCATTTTAGCTAGTGTCTTGAATATTTTGAACATCTTTCTTAATATTTTAAACATTTGTCTTGAGAGCTTCAAACTCCTGTCGAATTTCCATGAGGATTTGAGAGTGAATATCCATTGGAAACACCACATATAATATACTAAAATAAATCTCATAAAATCATCTATCCAATGGAACTAATCTGGTAGCAATATGAGCATCCTGTCAAAAGTTACGAGTTCCACAGTCTCACTGTCGTCATGAAAAAACTCTGAAAATTGTCGATTTTAAATCATAAATATTTTCACTTTCAGAGTTCCGATTTGGGCAATTTTGTTTTTTGAAATGGGCTAATGTTTCAATAGGAACTAATATATGCAATTTGTTTTGGATATTTTGTTACTAATGGCTACATAAATCAACAAAATTGCGCGACCGTCTGCAAAAAAACCATAAAAAATTGCATATTTTAAAAGATTGATAACTTCACTTCCTAGACTATGTTTCAGAAAATTGTTCGTGAAATTGATTATTTTTTCGAGAGGAACTTAGATCTACAACTATTTTATGCAAATTCTACACAGAAAGATACATGAATTGTCCGTAGTGTCGCGACCCTCTTTTTTCATTCTTGAAAAAATATGCAAAGTAGAAAAAAAATTCCCTTTTTTGGTGGCTGAAGAAAGTGCTCTGATACTATTTGTTAAGTAAAAAAGACTTGAATAATAAATCACCACAACATATTCAAGAAAAACATAGAATAAACCCACACTTTATTATTATATAAACCCTTAAGGTAGGGCAACAACATAAAATAGATCCTATTACAAAAGAGATCCACTTTTGTTCACTTGCCTCTTTGAGCAGGAAACCTCCTAATGAGATACCACTCCAAATACAATATTTCTCATCTTGTCCATTGCATTTCTTGAACCCCTTTATATAGTGATACCAACCACCTAAGAACATTCTATAGGAGAAACCTTCTAGTAAGTTCTCTTACATTTATTGCATTCACACTAGGCCTTATTTATTAAAAGTGGCCTTTTATACATAACACTATTTATCTATTATTATTCTCATTGGGTACCTCCCTAGGTACCCCATATTATTCCCTCTAACTACACTAAAACATGGTCTCAGTGGCATGATCGTTACCCGAGTACATGATCATCACCAAGAGTGGTTTAATTAGTTTTTGATTTCATGCAAGTGTGTTTCCTTTATGCAAGTGTGTTCAATACTTTCATTTTATTAAACTTAGTTTTACTTACTGCAATGCATGTTCAAATACTACAAATGATCTAATTCTACACATACAATGTTTGTATTTCACAAGTTTACG
Organism: Picea sitchensis; assembly: GCA_010110895.2. Lineage (NCBI taxonomy): Eukaryota > Viridiplantae > Streptophyta > Pinopsida > Pinales > Pinaceae > Picea > Picea sitchensis. The sequence goes on along the minus strand of SNQJ01S0016607.1, from coordinate 284,779 downwards.
AGCTCCTGGATTGATAATTATATGTAACAAGAGTTAGACATACAGATCAATTGACAAAGTCCACTATAACTAATTAATACAAAAGATTCAAAAGACAACCTCTCAATTTCATCACACAAGGATCAAATAAGTATTATAAATCAAAGGTATAATGAAGAAAACCTAAAACTACAATATCAAAGAGATTATTTGTCATGTAAAATCTCCTCAAAGACAAATAATGAATAAATATCTAAATTCGTAAACCCTCCAAGGTAGATAAAAAATATTTAGTGGGCTCATAGTAGTAGTGGATTATGAATTAGAGCTCAAATTTTGATAGGGGGGGCTTTCCTTTTTATTTTATAATAAAAATAAAAGGGGGGTTGTTGTGGCCATAACAAATGGCGACACACTAGAAGAACCAATTATTTCTTTCAACAAAAATTTAGGGCCTTTACTTCCAATATTAATGTTAAGGATAAGCTCATATACTGAAGGAAATTTTCCAACGATTATGTGTACCAAAATGATGCCAAATTTATAAAATATATAACCTAAGATTTAAAGTACTTTCCATTTAGAATACTCTTTTCAAAGAGTCAATTAGCGATGTAATTTCTTTAATTGGCTACAAAATTGTAATTGGATTTGGTTTAACCATGGGTTTTCAATTTTTATAACAAGAAAATATCTACGTAAGTGTATTCCTTGTTAACACTCTGTAAATTTTGTCCGACTGATAGACAAACGACAAATGTAACTATTTAAACCATCTTTAGGGCTGGGCACTAGCCTGCTTGATGCAAGAACATCTCTCCACGCCCGCTAGCCAACCAGCCAGCCATGTCAACGAATTCAAATCGCGTGTTGAAGAGAGGCGCAACCTCATTTGAAATCTGAATTCAAATCGCGTGTTGAAAAGAGGCGCAGCCTCATTTGAAATCTGAATTCAATGTAATTAAATGTCTAAGCTGTTGAGCTGGGAAGCTGTGCCTTTGTGCAAGCATTAGATAGGGTCGGCCTTTAATGTTTGTAAGGCTGAGATCTAGATCTGGATAGTGGACTAGACAACCCATTCAATGTAATTGAATAGGGTAGGTAGGTTGGAGGGAAGAGCTCTAAGAGCCCCCTCAGGTAAAAGAGATTTCGTATCTCATTTTTGTGTTAGAGAAGTGGTAGTTGAAGATAATATGCGAGTAGAGAGCAAAAGAGAAGAGCCAAGACCTTGTTACAGGCCGTGCTCATGAACACATTGTATAAACAAACATTTTCCATATTTAATACAAAGAGCAGTTTTCCCTGCATTATTCTGTGTTGAATGGATGTCTGTGAGTGTTCTTTATACGCTGCGAATGTATGCTAAGCATTTTCAGGTTGTGTGATTTCAGGTGAAGGTCTTTGAGGCTTCACACTAGGAGGGTGTGACAGAGTACTGTGGTCTCTGAATGCCGGTGCATAGAGGATGCACTTCTGAATACTGCGGGTTCAGACGAAGACGTGCTGCGACACAAGGAATGGAATCAACAACTCAGAGGAAGAACTCAAGGTTGTTGAATACCTTGGAGGCAAGGTTGTGTAGGAGAGACATAGTTGCAGACAGAACTTTGCTGTGAGTTCTGTGAAGCTCTGCCAAGTGGACATTGAGCATATGCACAATGGTGCATTGAGAAAGAACTCTGTTGTGAGTTCAGGAAGAAGAATCAAAAGCTTTGAGGAATTTTGTGAAGATCTGCCAGGTGGGAATTGAGTAGGTGCAAGGGGTGCACAAAGGAAGACTTATGTTGAGAAGTTCAGGGAAGGACCAGAATCACTGAGGATTCTGAGAGCTCTGCCAGGTGGGTATTGAGCCAGTGCAGGGAGTGCACAAAAATAGAACTCTGCTCTGAGTTCAGGAAGAAGAGACATAATCACTGAAGATTCTTAGAGCTCTGCCAGGTGGGCATTGAGCGGGTGCATAGGTGAACAGGAGGACAAAACTGCAGAACGTTCTGTGAGAAGACACTCTGCCAGGTGGTCATTTGAGTCAGTGTGCAGACAGGCACAGAGGAAAGAAGAGAACTCTTTGAGTTCTGTAATTGAAGGAAGAATCCACTGAGGGATCTTCACAGGGTTGTTGAACACCCTAATAGGCTCAGCAAGAGGTTGGTTGAGCAAACATAGAGCCAGGAGGCCGTTACATTCTCCATCTGAGGGAGGAAGGACGAAGAACTCAACTTCTTGGGAGGTCGAAGCTACATGAAAGCTCAAGACGAATAGAACCTGCGTGTGCATGTGAGGACTATGCAAGGAGTGCAGTAGTCAAAGAATCTTTTGAGGATTCGGGAGTAAAATCTCAGGAGGAGTCAGCATTTTTATACGTGCAGTGAAGCTCAAGGTAAAGGAGTTCGCAGAGAGAAGATAAGACAAAGGTCGAGGCCTTTGGAAACTTGGAAATTCTTCCAAGTCTGGGAAGAAAGTGCGCAACTCAGGAAGGAGCACAAAAACTATTGGATCGGCTGAAGAAATCTGGACCGTTGGTTTTCACATCCAGGAAGGCGTCAGGAGAAGCGCACAGAGAGGAAGATCAACAACCGTTGGATCTCATTCAGAAATCCCGTCAGCCGTTGGATCGGGTGAAGATTATCATAGTTTAGCCTCTGGAGTAAGTGCGCAGGAGAAAGGATATGGGCTGTCAGATCTTGAGCGGATACCCGTCAGCTGTCGGATAAGACAGGAGCTGCACGAGGTTTACCATCGGGACTTCAGCCATCGGGAAATCGGGATTCTCGAGGTCGAGGAAGTCGAGACACTTCAAGTCTCAAAACACCGGGAAGATCTGAACCGTCTGTTTGGGGAGGCAGGTGTCATTGAGGGGCCAATTGTCAACATATCGGAGAATCGGGAATCCCGTGAGCCAATGCATTGCGGTATTGAAAAGCTCGAAACCCCGACAGGAATATAAGACTGAGGTCACGGGGATAACGGTCATATGGGCCAGAGCCTAGCCAGGAGGGCTAACGCGTAAAGAGCGCGTCGGGATTCGAGGGATCGTGAGTCCTGAGGACGTTTTCATTTCAACATTGGAAAGTCCGAAACCCCGATGGAAATGTATGGCTACGGTCATATAGGGGGAGGTCACGTGGACCAAGATCTTAGCCTGGAGGGCTAACGGGAGTCGAAACACATCGGGAATTTGGAGCCCAAAACCCCGATAGGAGGATATAAGGCTGCGGTCTTATGGAGAGCGGTCATGTGGACCAGAGGGCATAGCCAGGAGGGGCTAAGGCCGAAACAGAGCTCATCGGTGACCGGGGATTCAAGAGGTAAAGAAATCTTGACGACGGGGAACGCGAAACCCCGAAACCTGAAATTAAGCTCAGGAAAAGAGTGTGGTTATGTGCAGAAGGCCGTGTGGGTGAGAAGGACATGTGGATCGGGTTTTTAGCAGAGATTCCATGGAGGAATCGAAAGAGATAATTCGGCTCGCATGAGGAATTTAGATCGATCCTGAAGACCGGGAGGTCAGGCGCAGAGACCCTGCGGGGTATGTAGGACCGTAGTCGCCATCACTGCTCAACTCAGAGAGAGCTCTCTCGTGTCACTTGATGTTTCTTTGGCAATCAATGGCTAGATTTAGTTTGTTTTGGGTTTTTTTTATAAATTTGTTGGCAAGGAAGGGGAGGGACACTTAAGGATATGGAGTCAAAATTCTGAAAGTGAATGAAAACAATGACTGGACGATAGAACTCTTTAGGTGATAAAGGCTAAATGAGGTGATGGATATGAGTTATAAATTGTATTTAAGCAGAGTGTAAGAATATAATATTTTCATAGAGACTTCAAAAGCTTCTGCATATGTATTCAATTCATCTCCAGAAATTTACAATTGAGTTCAGAAAAAACCTAAAAGGTGCCCTTGCACTTCTGCCAACCTTGATACATATGTATCTCTTAACATTTATACAAACCATGAGTCTTTTCGTTTCCAAACCAGTTACAAATAAAGAAACGTTTAGTTTGGAAATTGTTTACAAAAAATAGGATTCAAAACACCACCTGTAATTCTCAAACCCTAATAGCTTTGTAAAATATGAGAACGGTTTTTGTAGATAAGATCATTATAAAGAAAAACCTCTCTCGGTTTCTCTAAATTAATCTCTAACTGGATGGAACACGTGCCTCAAAAACATGTCTCAAACAAGAAATCATGAAAACTGAAAATTAAGGTTCAAATATTTCTTCGAATATCCCAATCCGTGACACATGTGTAATATCTGGAGGAGGTTTTTGTATATCAACTTGTCTTGAGTAAAAACCTCTCTCTTTTTTGTGAAAAATTTCTCCATGTGTTCGGGATCTACATTTGAAAAATATGTCTCCAACAATAAAATATTGAATCCAGAAATATAAGGTTCCAAGATGTCCTCGATTATTCCAGTATGTAACAACTATGAGAAATATGGGTGAGATTATTGTTATTTGGCCTGTGCTGAGTATAAACCTCTTTCGATTTCTCAAAATGTTCTCTGGTTTGCCCATAATTCACCTCAGAAAACGACTGGTCAAAATCACTTGAAATATGGATACTGCGACTTGGAAACTGATATGTGTGAAACTGATCGAATTCATTTGTTAATGGTCTAACCCCCAACTTACTCTTGCTATCCATTTCGCAACAATTTCTGTAGCGCTTGTCTTTCAGAAATTTCGGGAGTGTGAGGGAGTGGTTTTAAAGTAACCCACCTTTCACCCTGAAATGCACCTGGAGACGCCACGTAGTCTCGAGTCGAAACCACTGTTTTATTTTTAGCCTGCTTTCAAGAATTAACCTTCGTGCTAGTTCTCGGCCCAAAATGATCCCTGACCATTGACCTGTGGCGCTTGCAATATGTGGGCCGCCTGGTCTTGTCAACCCCTTATTTCCGCTAGCTTTAGCCTCCTTCTGCTATATTTGGCCATTTCCTCCAGTTTATCACGCCTCCACATTAATTTAGCGTCTCTCTAAGTCCTAGAAACTGGATTTCACACAGAAATTGTTATAGTGATAACATGGGCTCCAACTGGGGATGTTATTCTCCTTGCGAGGTAGAAAAGAACGATAGAACGAGTGCCTATCCATTGGGTTTCTCCCTAAAACATATGCATACCCTGCTCTGACCTGTCACCATTATCCAATGGAAACCCAAATCTGTACACTGTTCTCATCGCAACCCACATTTCGCCAATATACTTTCCAAGTCTGTGATCAACCTCCTCATTCTACATCTGTATGGTCAAAAGACACTTGGTTTCTTGCATCTCTCGGGTGTTGGATCTACAAATGAATTATTTGAAACTAAATAAACCCCAAAATATTCACAATCTTGATGTCGACTTAGTCTTGAAACAAAATTCCCTATATCATTATATGCACTACGTGCCTTAATATATGAAACATTGATAGCGAGTTGATTTTCTCCGACGACAGTATCAAAGATGAATGTTTTATCCATCAATAAACTGTCATTGTTAATTAATCCTCATATACTTGGTAGATTCCCCACAACCAATCACCCAGATGCTTGACATGGCTTTGCACTCATCTTGCGTTAGCCTTTAAATAGATTTTGTGTTCATGGTGAATAGAAATTTTATCTCCTCCTCGGTGTCTTAGTTTTGCACATGGTCACTGAGTCTTTATCAACAGGCAATAAGACCTCATAATGGATATAACATACATCACTAAATCATGAAATACATCAACAATGTAGATCCAGCTAAATAACATCACACACGAGCACCAATCCAGCTGTAATAAAAGGGAACTCCGTTCACCACTGTCCAGCTCTGTAGAGCAAATTTTCGATGGCGAGCAACACCTCAACATTTAGAAACCTGGGTGACTAAAACACTTTATTTGCCTTGGCTCACCACATGACCTTTGCAAGCAATCACTCATATACATTACAAATTGCAAGATTTGATGAGTATAACATTTATCAAAACTTCTGTGTTAACTCCAGGTGCTCTTTGATCTCGTAGCGAATTTCCTCAGTGATTTAAAATAGCGCCCATAAAACATCAATGAAAGAAAGTATATTAATTAACTCATCATAAAATAGAGCCTGAATAATGAAAACTTGGATTTAATAACCGAGCAATCTGTCTTCGAACCAGAAATTCAAAGGGAACATCAGGTACACACAATGCATTTCTAGGGCCAACTTCCTTACCAAGAAGCTATTCAACGGTCCCCCCACAAAAATGATAGTGGTGCTTCCCGAAAACAAGGAACCTACGTTTTAATAGGAAATGAGAGTATTTCAGAGGAAACTTGTAAATTCATGGACATGGACATGACCATTTGATCACAATTGGTGTTTGTCTGGCTTCCAATTAGGTACAGGGAAATGACTCTTCGTTTCTACGTTTGGAAAGAATTGGAAAATCATTTAGCTTAATTGATGGAGATGTATAACCTTAAATGCAAACAAATAGACAAGAGGTAGTCCAATACCATGGGATTAGTGCTAGGCCTGTATCGATAAGAACATAAACATTTCACTTCCAAATTAGTGCATATGTATCCAGGGCGTGTATAATTGACTCATCATGTTTAACGCCTGATGTCGATCTCCTGGGCATTCCTTTGTCAACAGTAGATCCTCTCGCCTATTAAAATATTTTTAGTAGCTCTCCTAGGCGTTATGATATGCGCATACTTATCATTGCTTGCGTTTGATGTTGTCGATGATTGGACGTTGGTGTGTGAACGAGCTTTGACACCTGCGTGCATCCTCCAGTGTACACCTGCGATTCTCAGTCGAACGCCAAACTTGGATGATGACGTGGCTTCCTTACACCATTTGGGTGATCAATGGGACACTTGGTATGCATTATCGATCTAAATTCGGGCTTTGAAAGGAATGATATATATAACCTGGCTCACCACACAACCCACAATATTCACCATCTCTTATTGTATCATTCAGTGTAGCGTGCTTCTCACGGGTCCGATGTTTTCCTATATGAATTTTGCAATAAAACCAAAATATTTGCAAGCAATCGCACCCGTACATCACAAACTGCAAGATTTGACGAGTATAATATTTGTCACAGCTTCCACGCTAACGCTAGGTGCACTTTGATCTTGCAGCGAATTTTAACAATGATTTAACAAAGTGCCCATAAATTTTTTAATGAAATAAAGTAGCCACTTCTTTGACATCTAGATACTTGGCGTTAAATATGCATTGAATTTATCCTTTGGCGTTACATTTATCTTCCAAAACAACTACCTCTTAATGCTTGTTAGCCACCAAATGTTTCTTACTTATGTATTTCCTCATCAACCGGGAACGTAGAGGTATGGAATGGGCAGTCGACATAATTTCTAACGACGCGTTGGAATATTCGACCTTGGATGAGCACTCGAATTGTCCCGGTGCCCTTTTTATTGTTCTGTGGGTGTTTATCCCACATTGATGAGGAGGAATGAGAGTATTTTGTTTATATATATTGATGGTTGTAAGTCTTATCGACGTGTAGTGCACCCATATCACCCCTTGTGGGCTCTTCCTCCATGTGACTTGATGCATGGCGCTTAGTCGCTTCATCTGGATAGCTGTAGGGCTTGGATAAGTGGATATTTGGCCTATGGGCCCAATAATTTTGGTAAAATGAACTTCGACCATGTAATAAACCCTAGGGTATAAAAATTGACTATAAGAGCCAAAATCAACTTAATAAAACCAAATTTTTTTATTTTCCCAATAATGCAATTTTTTTTCCCCAAATTCAACCACATATTTAATTCAGACAATCCAAGAACCCAATGATGATGCTTTGTTTAGAACAAAAATTTCTCTTATGCCACAATTCTAAAATTTGCATGTGTCAATATCTAGCTCCAAATGGGGATGAGTGCTCCCTGTGAGGCGATAGAGAACGTATACCAAGCGCTCGATCCATTTGGATGATCCCATCTCAAAGACTGCACCTATACCAATCCTTCATCCGAAACTAAATGCACTGAAAGTAGAAACTGAAAACCAATAGCTGTCGAAAACTGAAAACACACATGTTGAAGTCCAAAACTGAAACTGACAAAAATGCTTGGTCTTCAATATTATTTATATACAAATGACCCTACCCTACTTGCTAAAACCAATGTTGAATCAAGTGATCTCGAACTTCCAATGAAGCCATTCAAGTAAATGGCTTCTTGACTGCAACTCGCTTTCATCTCCTCCAGATAGAAAAAAGAAATCAACAAATGATAACTCAAACTACAAACCCCATTTCATCCCTTCATTCTTGAACAACAGGTACTCTATCTTTTCTGATGATTTCAGCTTACTGGCAAGAGGGTCTTCGAAAACATGTTAGACTATCCCTTTTTGAAAATCAACCCAAAGACAATGATCTCTTTCATCTGGTTTACCCTTCTCAAATGGACATGAAAAAAGATGATCATATTTCACATCATCCACAACAGAGACAAAATTTACATGCTCTTGGAAATATTTAGATGAAATGACAATCACATGTGTTTGAGAAGAATCTGAAAATGCCCCTTCATGTTCTTGAATAAGAATGTCATCCTGGCTTTTAAAGTTTTTTGAATATGTCAAATCAAGACATGTGAAATCATGAATGGATTCTGCAACAGCCAAAATACCTAAAAAACCCTGATATTCTTCGGTATTTCCTTGTAACTTCGAGTATCTATCTTTATTAATGGTTTTACTGCCTAGATTTTCCGCACATACAATTTCAATGGCCTGATTTTCACCAATTTCTTCATGATACAAGTCTTCAGAAAATGAATGCACTGCAAAACAATTTGAATGATTCTCCCCATACTTTTGATTGTAATAAGGCTAACAAGGCTTTCATTAATTTCATGGGATATAACCTGATTGTCAACATTATGATGTAGATTTGTTTCATTTTCAAGCAAAGAAGAAGCTAATGTTTGCTCGGAATGATCCTGTGTACCAAGACAACTAGTCTCTGCTAGTTCTTCCTGATGAGAAGATAGTTCGTAAATGGATTCTTCTATTTCATCATACATTAAGTCCTCATCATTAATATCAATCCCCATGCGTTGAATAATATTGCCAAAGTTTCCACAATAGTTTTCAACCAGAACTAAAGATGGATAACTTTCCTTATAAGTCACACAAAATATTGAATAAAAATATCCAAGGGAAAATAGACTAGCATATGGAAATCCTTCATACTAGGATTGCGATTCTTCTTCTAAGGTTGCCATAAACATCTTCATCAAGTAGTCTTATGCAATTTAACCCCTAGCCTATGTATGTGCATGTGAAATTTTACCAAGTGAAAGGCAACATCATCTCCTTCTTGATCTTTGAATTTTGGCAGATATGTTTTCCAATCTACACAAGGAGTGCGATTTGGAAAATCGAGAATGTGAGAGCGATTCATGGGAGCATACCTTGCATATATTGAACTCATCTTCAGATAGTGGAGTTGCCAATGATGTTTTGAAAGATGGATTCTGCATTGAGAGTGGAGTCGCTAGTGAAAAATTAAATTTCTGGATTCTTCTACCAGTGGAATCACCTTCAAACCGAGTTGTTGATGTGTGGAGTCACCAGAGCATGAATAAAACCAATATGTGCCTAAGTGTCTGCTACTCTCAGACCTTAGAACTCAACCATGCCGTTCTTTTCGAGGGAAAATTTTTCAATTTCGTCTCCGACAATGACGCCAAAATGTTAGCACTCTGTAAATTGTGTCTGGTTGATAGAAAAACGATAGAGGTAATTGTTTCAACCAGATTTAGGGCTGGGCACTAGCATGCTCAGCTCAGAGAGGGCTCTCTCATGTCACTTGATGTTTCTTTGGCAATCGATGGCTAGATTTAGTTTTTATTTTATTTTATTTTTATTTTTTTTATTTAAATAAATTTGCTGGTAAGGAAGGGGAGGGACACTTAGGGCTATGGAGTCAAAATTATGAAAGTGAATGAAAAAAATGACTGGACGACAGAACTCTCCAGAGGATAAAGGCTAAATGAGGCGATGAATCTAAGTTATAAATTGTATTTAAGCAGAGTGTAAGAAGAAGGAGAAAACAAGTAACTGCATCAGAGCATTATTGGAATGGATTCTGAATTAGTTAGGAAGAAAAATTAAACAGTTTAAATTGCTTAAGCTAAGAGCATCAAAAGATGAATTTTGAGCTTTTAAACTATCCAATTTAAAAAGAAGATAATGTAAATGGAATTAGAAACACATGAAATACATACAAAGAGAAGAGACAAATCTCATATCACCACCATTAGAATATTTTCATAGAGACTTCAAAAGCTTCTGCATATGTATTCAATTCAACTCCAGAAATTTACAATTGAGTTAAGAAAAAAACTAAAAGGTGCCCTTGCACTTATGCCAACCCTAATACATACGTATCTCTTAACATTTACATTTATACAAACAATGAGTCTTTTCATTTCCAAACCGGTTACAAATAAATACACGTTTCATTTGGAAACCATTTACAAAAAATATGATGCAAAACACCACCTGTAATTCTCAAACCATAATAGATGTGTAAAATATGAGAATGATTTTTGTATATAATCTCATTATAAAGAAAAACCTCTCTCAGTTTCTCTAAATTCATCTCCAACTGGCCGAAACACGTGTAGCAAAAACATGTCTCGAATAGGAAATCATGAAAACTGAAAAATAGGGTTCAAATATTTCTTCGAATCTCCCAATCCGTGACACCTGTGTAAAATTTGGAGGTTTTTTTCGTATATAAACTTATCTTGAGTAAAAACCTCTCTTGATTTTGTGAAAATTTTCTCCATCTGTCCGGGATCTACATTTGAAAACGATGTTTCCAACAAGAAAATATTGATTCCAGAAATATAAGGTTCCAAAATGTCCTCAATTCTCCCAGTATGTAAAAACTATGAGAAATGTGGGATAGGTTATTGTTATTTCTCTCATGCTGAGTATAAACCTCTTTCAGTTTCTCAAAATGTGCTCTGGGTTGCCCGTAATTCACCTCAGAAAACGACTGGTTAAAATCACTTGAAATATAGACACTGTGACTTGGAAACTGATATGTGTGAAACTGTTCGAATTCGTTTGTCAATGTTCTAACCCCCAACTTACTCTTGCTAGCCATTTCTCAACAATTTCTGTAGTGCTTGTCTTTCGGAAATTTCGGGAGTGTGAGGGAGTGGTTTTAAAGTAACCCGCCTTTCGCCTCGAAATGCACCTAGAGACGCCACGTCGTCCCGAGCCGAAACCATGGTTTTCTTTTCGGCCCACTTTCAAAAATTAACCTTCGCGTTAGTTCTCTGCCCGAAATGATCCCTAACTGTTGATATGTGGCGCTTGCGTTCTATGGCCCACCGGGTCTTGTCAATCCCGTATTTCGGCTAGCTTTAGCCTCCTCCCGCTATATTTGTCCCTCTCCTCCATTTTATCACGCCTCCACATTAATTTAGCATCTCACTAAGTCCTGGAAATTGGATTTCACACACATAAATTGTTATAGTGATAAAATGCCTCATCTCTCTTTTCCCAACATTTCTTCACTGCTATCAAGTGTCAATATCCTCGATGAATTTTCCTTGGTACCATACAAGCATGACCCTACTACTAGCAATAATCCATAGCCTTGATAAGTTTACTTGTACTCCCCACACTATTAATAGTTCTTTCAACTTCCTTTTTTATTTCAAATTATGCTCACCTTTTTAAATTGGTTAATAAGTTTTGTTTTTGAAATTGTGTGTATAGGAAGTGGGGTGATATGAGAGTTTCTTTGATTTTCTAAGTAGATGCCATGCATTTAAGTTTAACCCACAGGGCTCCCCAAGAACCACAATAATAGTAGCCAACTTATTAATGTGAGATGAATGGAGGTCAAAGAAAACAACAAATAGACACTTTCCTCTACTTATGGATTATTGTGATATGTTTAGTAGGAACATGTGTTCCACCACAACTATCAATTAATATCCATAGCTATGAAATTAATGAAGGTTTTAAGTAAATCATCCCATGAATTCCAAGAATTGTAAGAATATATTTAGTGTATAACTAGAGTTGGACTACCTCACACTCAAACTCAAAGATCAATCCTTAGGTCAAATGAAGGATTCGAATCATCTCATGGAATATCAACATTCAAATTAAAATATAAAGATAATATATACATGAAGAAGGATTTGAATCAACTCATGGAATATCAACATTCAAATTAAAATATAAAGATAATATATACATGAAGACAAGCGTTGAGTTAAAAAATGAAACTAAAACCAAATCATGAAAAAGAAAATAAAACTAAACTAAAAAAAACCCAAACTGGAAATGTTAGTCATCCAAGTAAAATAAAACCAAATTGAAAAATAAACATAGGACACATCAACATGGGATAAATCTGAAAAATTAGTGGAGTAATAATGATATGTACAAAGACATTTACAATACAACTCTAGGAATTGCAATATGGGGAAAATCTTCATCAGATAAGATTTCCACCCAAACTAAAACCCAACAATAATGATTTTTAGAACCAAGTACATAATTTGGAAATCAAAATTAACAAGATTATGAGGAACAATGATTAAGAAAATTGATATCAAATGAACTCCTTATTTTAGTAAATCTAGACCTTTCTTGATGACAATGATTTGAATTCTTGAGATATTAAAAATCCAATAAGTTCATGAGTAACATACAAACAAGAATTCATATCCCTTAAAGTTACTTCCATGTAATATCTTGGTAAAATAAGATTTTAAAAGCACATGTATTTCAATCTTAGGAATTGTATTGATACTTTACACCAAGGCATTCACTGTTTCTTTGATTATTAATCCTAATTATTTCAATGAATTTATCATTCACACCTTATGGGATAAGAGAATAAACCCATTGCCATTATTGAAAAATTGTAGGAGTAAAATTATGTACTGGTAAGAAAAACTATATTAAAAGAAAAATCAAAAGAAAATCATGTCATCCATTAAAATAAGCATCAAATCCAAAAGTAAGCTTAAATCCCATTTACATGGTATAAATCATGAATATTAAAAAAAAACATTTTAAGTAAAACACAGACAAGAGTTGGCCAAGATAGGTGAACCATTCAAAATAAAGATGAAAAGACAGATTCCCAAGGTAAAAATCACAATCTGAAAGGAAAAAAAGCAACATCATGAGAATTTATAATCAACTGATAATTTGCAACAAAATTTTCTGATCGAACTGTCAGATATAATTTCCCCTTCCATTTAGTGAAAAAATTATATTTTTATAGGAATCTAACAATACAGGTTAATGGAAATGCTTAATAAAATAGATTTTCAATTCATTTACGTGAAACATTCCACAAACACTCAAACCCTATGGACTAAATGTCATGAATAAGTCCCTTGCACATTTGAAAACACTGAACTTTTCAAATTAAAAAATTACCTTTAACATATTCATTAAAAGTATCATTTTCTCTTTTCCATGAAAGATGATTATTAATTCAAAATATTCAAATGTCCCAATATGATGAGGCAAGAAGATGATATTATAGCTATGGAGGTAGATTTGAATAATTATGATGACTAAAAGTGACTCCAAACAAAATATTTCTTTGAAATATATTTCCATTAAAACTGTATCAATGAACATATCAAAAACCATATAAAAGAGATTATAAGGGATGGATTTCTAATAAAAAATTGAATTAATAAATTCCAAAGATTGATAGCATATGGATATTTTCAAGGGAATATAGACATGAAAGTTCAAGAGTAACACTTCTCTGAGTTTTTTTCAAACATATTTTCAATTTGTTGAGAAGAATATCCTTTGTTGTTTGTTATGAAAACGTATAATCAAATGATTGTTCAAAGGAATTCAAATGGATTGGGGTGGTCTTAATCTAAGATGAAAATAATTTTAATTCTGAAACTTTATTTGTTTTCAAGAAAACATACTCAAAATTCAAAGATAATCCCATTAAGAAAGATATTTCTAATCAAAATTCAATAGAGATATCAAATTGGAAATCCTTAAGTGTTCATTTTCATAACAAAAAGAAATTATAGGGTTTTCTTAATCATAAAATATTCTTTTTCACTACTCTATAAAATGACAATTTGCCCATAAAAATGTTTTTTCATGAGAAACATGAATATAATTTGAGATCATAAAACTTATTCAAAAACCCAGAGAAAAAGTTTTGAGAGTGTTAATGAGTAAGTGCTCCCCTTTCGTTAAAAATGTTCTTGCACAAAAAGTTCGTCCAAGGGAAAACATTAGCATGCAAGCCTTTCATTTCTCTCTAGCTCATTCAAGAAATTCCTTTATCGCTCAACCAATAGATTACTTTTAAAAGGGAAAAATGAAATTTAACTAAAAACTAAAAACAAATATTAGAATACACTAACCACTTAAAAAGAAAATAACTAAAACTGTAATTTATTGAAATAAAAGTTAGTCATGAAGGCTTTATTCATTGGGTACATCTATGAAAGAGGAAATATATAGCCTTACCCATAAGAATAAATAATTATTTACAATTGAATTTATTGAAAACCAAAAATAAAAATTTCAATAAACATATATGCAAAGAAAATAAACTAAATTAATCTATTCTACTCCTATTCTAGACTACAATTAATACAAAGGATTCTGTGAAATCATAATGTCAATGTACCCATCCATGTAACTCCAAACATGCAATCATATGTTCATAAAAAATGAACAACATAAATTGGAGTAGTAAGGGACCAAAAATATGAAGAATTAAATCATCTAAACCTCAATCTATCCTACGAAACATGACAATGTTATTATTCATGGGATACATAGATAAGTAAGATCCCTCCAACCAAGCTTCAATTCCGTCATAAAATTTATAGTGAACATCATATAAGTGTTGGTGGAAATCCAATGATGAATAACATACCTGATAAGAACCATACATCAAATAATCATGACTAGTATCTTGGGGAAGAGTCTTAATGTTGATGTTATCCTTAATTCCATAGGAAAAAATAAAATAATGAGGGATTGACATAACCATTAGTGGAAACCTAAGTGCCTCATTATTTTGGCAAGTCTCTCTAGCCTCATAATTCACATAACTAACAACTTGAGATGTGATATTGTGACTAAATGATGTGAACTTGCAGTTGCTTACAATTCTAGAAGATATATGATCAATGCATAGGTGGAAACCACTAACATTGTTTGTTTCATTACATTTATTAGCCTCAATATCAACCGGTTGGTTACTACAACAAAAAGACTCTTTATTATTTATGAATGTAGATAAGTCCACATAACACTTATTCATAAACATGTTTGTTATAACACCCTCTTCTTCACAAGCATAACGATGATAATGAAGAAAACTACAAGATTCCTAGGAAGGGGTTGCATCCTCTCCTTCTATATGTACATAATGAATATCTTGTACTTTATTGAAATTTGGCCATGGAGAATGAGTTTGAAAATGATCATGAATAGTTTCTTGCACAACACAACCATTAAAAAGATCAAGGTACAAATAATAGAAAGTAGAATATGTAAGAGAATGAAATGCCTCTCTAGAAAGATAATTATTTTCAATAGTAGTCTCTTTGAATGATATTACTTCTTCCATTAACACACTAATGTTTGATTTAAATAGTGAATCTATAAATACCACACAAGATATTGTTTCACACTCAACAATTCCATTACTCATCTCATTTGAGAAATATACAAACTGTTGTACTGGAAGTGTTATGCATTATGTGTTTATTTCGTCTCCTTGGGTTAATTGATCAACATTGTTATTTTTTTCCTTTAAAATATGTAAACATAAAACATCTTCTAAAACATTCTCATGGTTAGGAGATAGGAGAAAATAAAAAAAAAATTCATAACAATAAGGCTCAATAAATGATTCGGTAACTACATGAAAACCTCTATATTTTTGAGTTAAACCAAAAGATGTTATAAAAACAAAAAAACCATGATTAGCATAAAATTAATTCCAATTTATTTATTTCTGAGGTAGGATTCATGTTTTGTGTGTCCAAATTTTCTTCCTCAATTAACTAATCAACATGCATGTCTTACTCCACTAGGAAATACGAACATAAAACATTATCCAAGACACATCCATGCTCATTTTTATTAGTTAAATATATAAACAAATCATAAGAATTTTCAAAGTAAGAGGATTTAAGAATGGTCTTGGGGATACAATAACCAAGATGGTATATAATGGTGACCCCAAGAATTTATTCTTGAATCTCTTCAGTCGTACTAAGAGAAAATTTTTCCACACCATAATCATGAACACATAAATTAGACTCAATCTAATCCATTCCCGAGGTAGCTTTCATATTTTCAGGCACATGACAACTTTCTTCATTTTTCTCCGTAGTTTCCTCTTCCATTTCCTTTGATGTCAAAGATAAAATATGAAAATGAGAACTTGACATAACCATTGGTGTAATCCAAAGTGTCTAATTATCCACCTGAAATCCCTCCTATGTGCCATCTACAAAAATTATGAACTCAAGTTTATTAAACAAGAGGTTTATTTTTCATCACTAGGATAGTACAATGGAATGGAATGGTGGGAGGATACATATACTTCCTTTGAAATAACATGCTCTTTGATCTATATTCCCCATAGTGAAGAAATATTCAAATATACAATGCCCAACCAAATCATTAGTATCCTGAACATCTTCATGTGAATCCAAATCAACGTGCAGTAAACTAGCTTCTAGGCATGATTTTGATTCTTCACTCACTAACTGATTTTGTTCATTAGCAAGAAAAATTAAACATAGAATCCATTCACTAATAGAGGGAACATAATCCAAATGAAATATATAACACATATGCATAAAAATTAAAGAAAATTATTCTAAACATTTCATAATTCTCAAAAGCATGCAAAAATTCATACAAAAATTGTTCCTGTGTGTGAATAAAGGCGGTCGACAAATCCTCACACTAGATTTTAAATCGACCTTCAAAATTAAGAATGAAAAACTTGCATATGACACCTTCATGAGTAATATTATGATAAAAAAAATTCAAACATAACTAGATGATATGTTCAGATGTAGATGTTTCAACCTCACCATCTAATTTAACTTTTGACAAGAGATTAACAATATTTCTAGGAGTGGTATGAGGTAGAGAACTAGAAATACATATCCATATAGGGATTTGGAAATGAGCCATTAATAATAAAAAATAATTAACTAGAAAGACTCCACACAGTCAAGTTGTCATCTTCCCTCCTTCCAGTACCATTGTTATGAGGAAAATCTCTCTATGGCTGGGGGTAAACCACAATAGATGAAAATGACTGCATAAATCAGCTCTATTATCAAGTATGCTATATAAAACAATATGCTAGCAAGACAAGATAAAAGTCCTACCTCGTCCAGACGTTCGATGAAGTCCACCGTTGAGCACTTGATCCAAAGCGATATACCCACAACTAGTCCTCACCAACCAAGCAAAGCAAGCATATGGTGATAATATATGATGTTAGCACATTCAATAGAATAATCCATTAATATACATAACAAATATGACCATGTAATAATAATTCAAATATTTTCAAGATATCAATTGGACGTGAAAATAATATTTCTATTAATATATGATCAACATAAGTGAAAATGTTACAGACTTCCGTGTCAACACGGTTCAGAACCGAGAAACTAAGTTCCTTCTAGCTGGGCCTCCACCAAAGACAAGCTAAAATAAGAGAGACAATAGAGTTCTCAATCAATAAGGGAAGAGCTTGGGGGCTGAACACTGTGTTCAGACTTAAAGGAAAAAGGGATGTAAACTCAATATGAAGTAAATAATTTCTCCAGAGTAACTTTTCTGTCAAAGTTGAATTTTTTCTCCTCTTTTCCATAGCTTGAAATTGGCCAATTTGTAGCCTTAAAATGGAATTGAAGGGCAGAGTCGGAATGTTTCCAGTATATGGAAGGCCAAGGATCATAGATCTCCTATCGTGACATGGAAACTCGATGCCATTTTTCATTTTTGGGCACAAATCCCGATGTACACAGGCTGTAGTGGTGCAACCTGTGTATACATATGTTGTATAGTAGGAAATGTGCGTACATGTGGAAAAAATGTATTTTTTAGCTCTAGGATTTGAAAAAAGGATGAAAAGTCTACACAGGGAAATGGAAAAAGGCCCTCTGTGCAAGATTGCATAGGGTGAGGCAAATATTGCTATAAAATATGCCCCCAAATCTGTGACGTTAGAGGAGTATCTGCGATGGCCGAAATACATTATAAAAACCTAGAAGTGGAGTGATGGGTGATGCAGCTGGAAGAAATAGTTGCTCATTGCATTCTGCATTGACTTTGCATACATGGCTGTCAATTTGAATTACAATGCAGATCCATGTGAAAAGATACCAAACAACTGTCTGTGGCCATGAATAGGAAAATACAGATGAAGTTACATGCCAAAGGCTGTCATAGTCAGGAACAAGGACCAATAGAACCAGTTTCAAAATCAATCTGAAGATATATGTATACAATGGAGTACAATCTGATCTCCCATGATTACTAAAGTCATATAGGTATTGGTAAAATGAAAATGAAGCAACAACTCAGGAAAGATGCAGCCACATACTAATGTCTTCAAGTCTTCTACACAATCTTCCAAAGGTGCAAGTCTACATCATGTGAATAAAATAGTTGAGGTCGAACACAATGAGACATCGTTTGATTACCAGTCATTGAGGTATACCGTTAACAAACGTGAGGCAACCTACTGATAATGAAAGTAGGTATCAAGGCACCGAGTACATTCTTACAAGTGTGAATAAAGGATTCGGGGTCGAACACTTGAAGAATCCATCGATCAGGAGACATTGATGTATTCCCAACTGTCGATGGCGAGAGAACCTGCCACTAATGAATGCAAGCCTCAAGGTACTCATAAGACTCTAGGTTTCATTTCCAGAATAGATGAGCTAAATTTGATGGAAGGAGACCCGCTGAAAGGAGAGCATTAAAGAATCTCTCATCATTCAGCATGAGGTACAGAGAAAGAGCTTCATGATTTGGAGGAAATCAGACGAAGAACATGTTCACGAACCAACGACCCTGTGCATCTTTTGCATGTGCCAAGTGAAAATGGTACATGAAAAATACCCTCTGAATAACAACCAATGAGGAAAACTGTTGACAAAGGCGAGGAAACCACCAATAAGGATAATGGAATCCAAGACACTGCACGAATCCTAATGTGTGAATAGATGTCTTTCCATCAAACGCAAGGGAAACCACCCAGTCAATGACCAATGATGAAATGTCCACTGCTGGGTTCAAGGTTACCTACCAATGATGAAAGTAGGACCATGGTGCGAGATAAGACTACAATATCATGTGATTCTGAGATAAACTGAGGGTATGGCCGACATGCAAAGTCAAGAGTCCTGAGGAATGGATGACACATGTTGATAGACTTCCTTTGAACATGAGCATGAGACATACATAAGACTCTGACAACATAGAATTAATGATGAAACCATAAGATACATGAGGCATCAATGAAATTCTCCATAGGGACTGGAAGAGTAACCCGTCGATAGAGAAGACTCTCTGTAATGAGCTCAACTTCCTAAGGCCATGCTAAACCCAAAATTATGATGAAAAATGGACTCAATAACTTTTTTCTCTGTCCAAAGGAAACATGACTGCTGCCAATATAAGATAATACTCCCTTCCCGCCCGTATTTTTTTTTTTCATAGATAAATGAATGCTATGATACAGAGGAGGAAACAAGTGTCGCAAGTAAGAAAAACTTGTTCCAGTAGTAGAACATACCTATGATCAATTCAAGGAGATGCATGAGGGAGATGGACACTAAGGGGAATGTTCCCTCCTAGGTATAGTGTGTCAAATTGCAAAGGATATAAACGAGGCTCTGCTTGGGTTGAGGATGCAAAAACTGCTTAGGCAAACGGTTTATAACGTAAAGCGAGAACTAGCTATAGGATCAATACAATAAGTAAGGGCATGAGATACAATCAAAACGTAACTCCAAAAAATGTAATTTTTTCATGATATTTTGTCTACTTGGTGTGAAAAAGGGATAAACTTGTACCAAATAGACGTCCTTTCAAATCCAATTTACAAGTGTGAAAGGGAAAAATTCACTTGACAATATTTTCACTTTTTGAAGACGAGTTAGAAAAGAGATTAACCAAGTCTCACTACCTTTCAAGTCCAATTAACAAGTGCGAAAGGGACAAATTCACTCGACAATATTTTCTCTTTTTAGACGAGTCAGAAAATAGATTAAATTGGACTCGTTGAGAGGTTTCTAGGAGGCATGTCATGGGGGAGGCCAAGGCTCCCATGTTGGAATTCCGTGGAATGTCTGTATCTTACAAATAACTGACATAAGCTTGGGAAAACCCAAAGCTCTCCAAGTCGAGGAGGATAAAGTGCTAGCAAAGGTTATCGTCTCCGTGATATACTAGATAATGTCTCTTACTAGAAAGGACATAGGCGGGGGAGTTGGATACCCCATAAGACCATCCCAATCGAAGGTAACTTCCTCAGGACTTGGAGGGAGAGTGATCAGGGAGAGAAAAACTCTCTTGTGTTCAGAAGGAGCGTTATCAGAAATTCTTACAACATGGTTGAACGACGCATCACCCTCCAAAAGGGGAGTTGGATTGACCAAAGCTTGCACTGGTATGACCACTTCTTCAATTCTAGGTTGAAGAGGATGCATGATAACATGGATAGGGAACACATCAACCTCGACAATGGGGGTATGGTCAGGACATGATTGCAACAACATGGCTTCCGTGTCAATCAAAGGAGAAAGATGATGTGGGGAAACCAAAGAATTCTCAGAATTTGAAGGGCCCTTAGGTGAGCACCACACTTCAGGTATCTTAGTAGTAACAAGACACAAATGAGTAAGGTGATTTCCTTCGCATGTCTTGCAAAGGAATTTAGGCATACGTATGAGACATCCATGCTTCTGGATGCCTCCAACGTCATTCACAATGGCCAATGACATGCTCTCAACATGAATGACAAAGACGAGAGAGTCATATCCTACATGATGTATAGATGTTGGATATGTGACATTGATATGAATCGTGGGGATTAGAGTGATTCCCCCAACATGACTAGAAACGACTGGGTGCGGGTCGTCAACATGAATTGCAGAGGTCGTCAGCCCATCTCCAACATGACTAGCAAAGGTTGGTGACGGAGCTCCAATATGACTGGAATATCGGTGGGTTGTGGCATTTGATACCAAGGTCTAGGGAAAGATCGACTTTGAAACATTGCAGGCCAGGAAGAGTTTTGGTTTACCCCCTGTCCCTGTCCGGAAAGGTAGTATCCTCCTCCTAACTGATCTAAAGAGGTTTGTACGTGCATCATCACTAAAGTATACGAAGAGATGACAATATGGTAAGGATTAGTCGAGTGAGGATATATGTTTCCCCCTTGTGAAGGGATTCTGTGAAGAGGGTAGCTCGAACTGTAAACTAATTCTCCCCGTATGAAAGACTCGGGGATATATGTGGACCTGCCATGGGGAAAGTGTTCGAAGGAACTATCATGGCAGACAAAGGATACACGAATGGGGTGTAATAAGTAGAATAAGCACCCATTTGAGTACTGGCTCTTGAAAGAGCATAGCTAGGACTAGATCCGTAAGAGAGAAGGTTCCAACCTCCCATAGTGAGAGTTGGTTGAGGGAAATGACTCATATCAAATGAAGATGTAGGCAACGAGATCATGGTGCCCCCAGATCCAATTCTAGGATTCATATAAGTGGTCCAGGGATAAGATGGAAAGGGTGAAGGCACAATCGACATATCAATAGGAAAATGACTAAAGACCCAAGGCATGGAATGAGTGTCATAATTATGCATACCATTATGAAAATTAGATGGATTCATCCCCATGAAATGAGTGAACATCATGGGGGTGGTAGCGGTAAAAGAGTGAGCTATGGGAACTCCACTATCCATGATAATGAAATCTCAATAAAAAATCTTAAGGCCAACTAGTAATCAAAGAGCACACCAAAAATCAAATGGCCAATATGCACACAAACGGGGTAAAGTGGATGAAAGAGGCTTCCCTCCCTAAAGAAGGTATGTATCTTCCAATAGGGGCTTGAGACTCCCTGCTAAAGATCAGACATAACATAATCAATTATAAGGGCCCTTGTGGGCTTAACAACCAGTCGGTCAGATCCCCTTGGAGAGGTAATCCTCCATAAAGGCTGTGTGCTGTCTGACCCTTATTTGACCCATGGTACCTGCAGAATAACCCCTGCAAGTAACCTATGTGGAACCTAAGTCAAGAAACTAAGTAACCAATGTATAACTGATGCACATGTGAGCAGTCGTAAGTCAGGT
The DNA here is from genome assembly GCA_010110895.2 of Picea sitchensis. NCBI lineage: Eukaryota > Viridiplantae > Streptophyta > Pinopsida > Pinales > Pinaceae > Picea > Picea sitchensis. The sequence goes on along the minus strand of SNQJ01S0016607.1, from coordinate 262,391 downwards.
CCACCGTATGGGCAGGGTAGAAAATCCCGAAACCTTGAAAGCATCACCTCTCACAGAGGTACGGGCACTAATAAGATCCCTAGATATGAATAAATCCCCAGAAATATCTCTAACACTAATAAGGTATCAGGGGGATATCCCTTCAACCAACCTCGCGCGACCTCGTGATTAACTATGGTGTGAGCAGAGCCTCCTGATATTACCAATTATACAATGGATTTCTCCACTCCCTTTGTCAGACACATATGTTGATTTAATAGCCTTGGAGAAGTTTACTCACAAAATCCTAGTCCAAGGCACTAAATCCTAAACTAGTTTGTGTACCCTATAAAATAAATCGTGACTAATCAATTTTAAATTATAGCATTAATTTTAATGGTCATGCTTACTCAAAAATGTATGGTAGTGAAACTCATGATGTTATGACTCAACAAATAAAGTAAATATGAATACAATGTAACGTCCTAACTTCAATTTTTAATGAATGATATGCTTCTTAAAACAAATGCAATTTTCAATTTCAACTCTGCAATTCTGAAGTAAAAATGCAATCTTTCATTTCATGCACTAATCTAATGACAAAGACTCAAAAGATCAAAATGCCAAGCAATGCAAAATGCCTAAGATTTTTGTATTTTCAATATAAGAAAAATGAAAATGCATGGACTGAAAAACAACTTGATATATAAACTCTACTGTGTATAGAAACACACAAATAAAGTATGATACCAAGGAGAAAAACACCCAGCTCAATGTACAAGGACATTCAAAATGAAAAAATGATAAGAAAGACTCTGCCCATAAATTCAACCAAAGACAGGTTTCTTGTCATCCCACAGACACTTAACAGTCACTACATAGACCCAAGAAGACTCAACAATCAACAAAACCTACCCAACAACCACCAAACCCAACAAACAAACAAAGAAGGTTGATGTATGCGACTGTTCAGGGAAACCACGCGTATGTACGCATGTTGAAAAAGGACAACACGTGTATATATGCGATTGTCAAGCAAAAAGCCACGTATATGTTTAAAAAACAAAGCTAGGCAAGGGAGAAGGATGAAAAACTCGGACCCAGAGTGAACAAAGGCTGTCAAGCAATGATAAGACAAGAAACACAATAGGAACAAGAAAAATATAAGGATAAAAACACTCAAAACCCCAAGAAATAAGATTCAATCCCTAGTATGGTTGTCAATTCTGTTACAAGGAAAATATCTCTATGGCTAGGGGTAAACCACAACAGACATAAATGACTACTTAAATCAACTTTATTCTCAAGTATGCTATATAAACAAATATGCTAGCAATACGAGATAAAAGGCCTACCTCGTCTAGATGTTCGATGAAGTCCATCGTTGAACACTTGACCCAAAGCGATATACCTGCAACTAGTCCTCAACAACCAAGAAAAGCAAGAATATGGTGATAATATATGATGTTAGAACATTCAATAGCATAATCCATTAATATACATAACAAATACGTCCATGGAATAATAATTCAAATATTTGCAAGATATCAATTGGACAAAAAAAGAGTATTTCTATTAATATATGATCAACATAAGTGAAAATGTTATAGACTTCTGTGTCGGCACGGTTCAGAAACGAGAAACTAAGTTCCTTCCAGCTGGGCCTCCACTACTTTAATCCTCCGCCAAAGGCAATATCAAGGAAGATAGATGTTGACCCTCGACCAAGTTTTGAGGAATACTTGTTCATAGTTGACCGTTTGGTACTTCGACTGCCTGTCGAATACAGAGCGCATAGCGAAGCGAATATCATAGGATCTCGCCACCTTTTGTGGAACCTTTTTGGGTTTTTTGGGAATATTGTAACGGGAAAGGGATGTTGGCCCTTGTTTAGGTTTTTTTCTATGTATAAATAGAGGTCCAGGCCATGTAAGAAAGGAGGCCCTGTCTAGTCGATGGATTATTCCATAAGTTGGATCTATGTGATGAGAAGTCTGTGTGACTGTAAGAGCTCTATGCATGCTATAATAGTGCTGAGTGCACAAAGTGTGAGAAGGCTTAGTGCTTGGATCTACTCGGGGAAAGAGGATCTAGCGAGCTGCGCAAAGCTCTTGTCCTATGTGGGGTAAGGGTCATTGAAGCTCCCTGTTGTAACTGCTTGACCGAGATAATATAAAGAAGACTTTGTGGATGTAGCCCCAGGGTGGGGGTGAACCACGATAACTCTGTGTACTGTGCTGATGTGTTTGTATCTCTCTTGCTAAGTGATCTGATATGTTTAGATAGATTTATTGATGCTTTGTGCTTATGAGATATGAATGCATGCTAGATATGATACATAAGATGCTAAGTGCTTAATCTATTGAGTATAACCTGTTTATCATTGCTAAGTGTTAGATATGAGTAATTATTATAGTGCTCTGTGCTTTCTGTAAAGTGTATTAATGAATGTATGTTAGGAAATAACTGATGCTAAGTGCGCTGTAAGCAAGATAATGACAAATCTGTGTCCCAGCTAAGGTTGCAAACACCTGAGTCCTGTAACCACCCCTACCTCTACCTCGGATGAGACTTCATCTGCTTTTCAGTTGTAGCCAAAAGGGCCAGTAGTTAGGGCTTTGTTGGTGCACTCTTGAGCGTTGAACCTGTTAGCACTCTGTAATTTGCCTAAGGCTGCTGAGGCAAACACAGAGGTAACCTCAAACCGCTTCGAGTCTTGGATCTAGCCCTCCAAGAATCAGAGAGGGATCTCTCTTTAAGATTTAGCTTTGTTTGGGCAATAGGACTGATGTTAGGCTAGTTATAAAACAAGGTAAATATAGGGTTTTTGATTTTGAGGTGGTTAGTTTGGGACAACAAAGAGAGCCATTGGGCAAATGGGGTCTGCGATTAAAAGTGATTCACATATCATATCTGGACAAGACTGTTACACAAGGCAAGGCAACAAAAACATTGGATCGATTTAAGTTTAAATGGCGTGGATGAGAGGATAAATAGGTGAGGAAAAAGGCAGGCAAATGAGCACTTAAGAATCCCTAAGCTAGCCTTTTAGAAGATAAACATCAAAATCACCACAAGCCGAGAGGCCGAGTATTGGATAATAAATTCTGCCCCTATTACTTTCCTTCTGGTGATTGGAACAGAGAACAAATTGTGAAGAAAACAGGAAACACATTAACAAAGAAGAAATACATCACCAATATCTCTACACAAGAATCCTGAGAACAACATGTACATCACTGGTATATCATTAAAAGTAACAGAGAAATATTCTCTGGCTGAAACACAACCATCACCCAGCAGAGAAAATAAAAATCTCAGCTCAGGACCTCTCACACAGGTCGAGCCTCTCCTCACAGCCCAATCAAACCCTCATTCTATCTTTTACAGCTCTATATATAATAAACATCCCACCCAGCCCTTAAAGATTCGAGCCTTAACTCTGTTTTCTCAAAATAGAAAAACAGTTACAAAGATTGACATGTGTCAATTTGTCTCCTAGAACAATACAACAGTAAATTAAAAGGAAACTGTGTTTAAAAACTGTTGCTTTATTTGTCTCAAATTCGCTGGAAGGTTGTTGATGTTTGTCCCTCAAATCTGGGAAAGGATCGCCATTTGTCCCTTTGGTTGCCTCGGATTCTGGAGATGCTTTTCTTCTGGCTGGCTTTCCTCCCATAATCTCTCAACTGCAAATCGAGTGCCCTGCTGGAGGATGCCACTTGTGCTCTGCTGATATCCAAAATGTTGAATGAATTCGCCCCCTGATGATGATCTGCTCCTAGAAGATCGGATAGTTGATTGATATGATGATCTTCAGTCATTAAATTATTGCCACCTGTGCTCTAACTGCCAGTTGTTCCTTGTAGAAGAACTTCCTGCTTGCCATCTGCTTCGCTTTATGCCTTTGGCTGCCATCTGCCTTTGAAATGCTACTACAGAACAATGGTGCTTTGCCACCGGTGATTAACTACTCCCTAAACATGTGGACATCAAGTCGAAGACAGGTTCCCTGTTTGCCACATGTTTCAGTCAATGACTAGAGCTGTGATATTTTTCCAACGAGCAGGGATCCTTCCAAATGATAATATGATACTTGTATAATAACTTTAGTCTGTCGTAGGTCTGGTGCCTTCAATTAGTAAACCACTTGTGTGCCCTGAGGTGATTTAGGTTGGTAGGGAATCCTCCGTATTAGCATCAACAGGAGGCAACAATGGTGACTCTTGTCCCAACAATCATAGATGAAGCTACAAATAGATTATCAGGCTTTCTATTACCAGTGGTAGAAAAATCTTTCAAACTGGCTGCAATCATGGCCATCAATTCTGGACCTCCATACTCTAACCTGTTATGCATACAGTCAAAAGGTTTGCCAAATGTATTTGGATAGTAACCCTGAACTTTCTGGCTCCCCAGGCTAGTAGCTATAGCATCCCTCAACTGAGAATTTTCATAATTGGAGCTATGAAGTTGTCCCGCCCTTCACCTCAGCAGTAGAAAAAATATTTCACAGATTCTTTTCCTTTTTCATGAGAGGCATTGTGATTTATTTCCATGGATTTGGCAATCCTCTATGCATCACCAGGAGTAAACCATTGCCCATAAACATTGCTAGTTTCAGAACTAGAGACAGGGAAATCCCTCAGAAACTTTGCCTCTCACAAGGAAAATGCTCCAGCCCGCCAAGCTTTGCATTAATTTTCACTATAACATTAGCAATGTACTCAGGCTTGCAATTTTTTGACATGATATGCCAAGCAACACTGGGTCCAAACATCAAACACCAACTCACATAACCTATTTACAATAGCACAAAGCATTATGCAGAGGATAAGCTCGCGAGGGTTGCTCGAGAGGGTTACCATTCTTCTCCGTTGCTTCTATCGTATGTTTAGTGACACCTCCAACATTTCCATAATCAAACAATCCTTAATCACTGCAACTTYGCATTTTCCTGTTATGATACTTATMTTTAATGCRTTGGAYCACATCCCCGGCCTTTGTCCTTTCTTGAATGTTGGATGTTCTGGTAGATTTTTAACTCAGTGTCAAACACAAAAACGTCATCATGGTTCAATGAAGAACGAGAAAAAGGGACCTTCTTCACCTGTACAACCCGCCTTCMTTTACATAAATATAGACTTGGTTGAAATTTAGTGGTGTCTATCATTGTATCTCCAGAAGCTATAGATCCTTCCAAAGGTAAAAAACATGATTTGAAATATGATAAAAATTTAGCTGTCTCCTAGCCACGCAGTTCCCTCTAGTGCACTGTACGCCCCGCCAGAGCTGCATCAGGCTCAGTATACTTTATTGAAGCTGTTCCAACTTCATCCTGGCTCGTGTCATTCCCAATCCAGCGGTGTATTTCATCATGACGAGCCCCACTTACTGTTGAACTGTCTGCGCGATGGAAAAGAACCAGGGGGAACTGAACCCCTGCCGACTTCATTATGGTCAAGACTATCAACTACACCAGCAACTTCATCCATATTTGGGAGTTCGTCGTTTTTAGTATGCTCCTGTCTAGTTTTCCACTACAAAAGAACACCTAATACAACCATCAGACACCTGCCTTTTATGCATGCGTCCTCCTCTACGTTGAACACTTTTAATTTGTTTCAACACCTGTCATAGGGTTTAAACGTAGCGTGTTATATATTTTTTTATTCTCTGTGGGCAATATCCCACATTCACGAGAGGAAAACATAAATGAGTATTGTTATATGCCGATGGTTGGAAGGTTGTTCGATGTAGTGAGCCCAAGGCTTGGACTGTGGGGTTAGGCGTTTGCGCTGTGCTGGCGCTTCTTTGTGTGTTTGTTGTTGGTGTATTGAATAGGTGTTGACTCTTGGTGTTGAGTGCGCTTGAGTGGATGGCCCTAGGACAATATAACTTTTGCCAAAATTTTCATATTTTGATAAACCTAACTAAACTCTGCACACAGGCCGAGGGCAAATTTTTGCTCCTTTCACCAAAATAATTTATAGAACCCAACCTTACATTTGACCCACGAGAGTAAAAATTTTGTCATTCAAACCACTTGACAAATTTTTGCCAAAAATACACCGGAACTTGCTTTGAAACTTGCGCGCAAACACTCGTTTTATACTTGGTCAATGTTGGGCGCTTTCCGCTGCCTTCGCCATGTGTCATGAGCTAACACATCTGCCTGAAATAGACAAATATTATTTAGAACACTGATTCCCTATTTTATAGGGTTCTAACAGAACCCTGGGTCTTCCTCTATGCCAACAAATGGTTCCATTGTTAGGACCTGGAACTGTGATTGTTGGGAACTGAAGAAGAAGAAGATTTGTGCGAAATAATCTCTGTGCGTAGATCTGTTTCCCTAGTGCGCAGTGTTCTGTTTGACCCGTGAAGCTTTGTGACGAGAAATAAAGGTCAGATATGAAGAAGAGAGGTCAGATCTGAAGAAAAAGAAGTCAGATCTACAAAGAAAGATGTCAGATCTGCAAGAAAAAGGTAATATCGGTAAGATACGTGCTTTGATAAAGGTAAGAATAGTTAAAAGTCTTAGATCTGGAAGCTTTGTGCTTTGTAGAAGTAAGGTATGTGATTTTTTTTTCTTTTTTCTAAAGCATGGATCTAGGTATGTTTGATAGATTCTATCCTAGCTTCAAGACTAGGGCATTAATAGATGAAAGAAAGTTTGATATGAATAGATATGATAACTATAGTGACATATACGTTATACCTATGCATAGAAAGAATTTTGGGACTAACCAATGGATGCATGATCCTATAAAGAAATTTTTGCAGGCTAATTGTTATGATCCTAGCACACAATACCTGAAAAGTTGGGGATCATTGAAGAAATAGAGAGGATTAACTCTTTGTTACAATTGCAGAAGGCCTGGACATCTTGCTAAGGAATGCCCTGGGTGAAGACCCAATTGTCTTTGTTGTAAGGCTATGGACCATGAAGTACTGGATTTCCCTAGAATGATTGCTAGGCTTGAAAATATGAATATAGAGCAAGCAGAAGATCAAGAGACAAAGTCTATAGCAGAAACCCAGAAAGAATCATAAAAGATATTGCTACAGATGAGAGATACCTTGAATGGACACCGACATGTTAGGGTATCAGAGATCTTCAAGAAGAAAGAACAGATTGAAGTGAGAATATGAGACTTCGACATTGACTATGTTTTGGATGAAGAAGCACAGGTGAACATTATGACAGAAGGAACCTGGAGATCTATAGGAAGACCTGATATGACCCCTTCATTAGGAGGAATAAGGTTATTCATAGGAAAGCTGGTAAACCTATGTGGAAATCTCACTTAGATATCTATGAATGCTCATGGAGCTTCGACAGAAGAAGATTTTGAGATTGTTAAGTTCGTGGAGTACAACGCCCCGTTTACTATGTTACTTGGTAAACCTTGGATTGAGAAAGATAAAGACAGAAAATAGGAAGCAGAAAATGACCTAGAACAACAGAAACAAGAGTTAAGAGACTTCCTGACTAGAAGGATCACACAGTTGATTGAAGAACATGAGAACATATCAAGGGTTCTTGACCCCAGGAACTTGGATGATGAAGTTGACAGAATGCTAGAAGAACTATAGAGGACCAAAAAATATGTTGGAAAAGTAATACCCGTGGATCTAAAGAAAGAATCTCAACACTGCAGAGTTACCATGCCAAGAGAAGAAAAGAATCAGAATGAAAAAAGGATGACCGAGATGAAGCTCACTGGGAAGAAGGCTAGAAAACTCATGAAGAAGCAAGTGAAGTTGGAGAAATTACAGAAATTTCCAAAAGAAACCTTGCAGAAGGAAAACATGCAGAATTTGAGCTTCGTCGGGATAAAAGAACATCGACATATGGCACTTCACCATGTTGAAGTAATATAGCCGTTAGAAGACGATATACCCATTCTGCTGATGGCCCGTATGGATTGAAATAAAGTTATGACTTGTTACCTGACCATTAGACTATGCCATAATGGACAGATCAAGAGTTAATGGACCCTCCTATCCATTGCAAGCAGTCTGTTACAACTTTACTTACTTATCCCGTCGTGCCATGCTTGCAAGACACTTTTTCCAATTGAGATCTTCAGCTCACAAAATACCCACATTGTGGAATAGTGACTACCCCACCTTTCTCTCTACTCGATTATGGTACCTTCATCCCATTGACAACTTGATAAAGTGATCCTGAGCTTACATGTCCGACGATCTTAGTGCAGCAGAAGAATCGGTGAGAGAAGTACTCGCTAGCTTAAGAAAACCGAAAGAGTTATGTCGGAAAGAGGAATGTATACCGGAGTCCAAGCTTCATCGTCAAGAGGAGTAGCAGCTTCTCCATCCACTACTCAAGCTGGACCATCCCGACAGACCGTCGAGAAATGCACTAAACATAGAGATGACATCGCGAACGCCAAACTGATCCTGAGGATCCTGCCCTCTTACATACCTCCTCTAAAAGGTGAAATCAACCATGATAGTGTGCCCCGATATTACGACTATCCTATGATCACTGCGTACCTACCGAAGGGTTTGAACGCAGTTCACACCGAGCAGACCAAGTTTGCAGCATTGAATTTTTGCGACTTCAACCTTGGTGACCGGAAAGCCTACAGTATGCTTTTCCCGCACAAGTATCTGACGATGAAAAATGGGAACAATTCCAAGATCGTCCCTCAACAATGGACGATGAACCTCGTGCAGTCCACCTTACTTAATGTAATGAAGATTCCACACTTTGGTAGGCACCAGAAGGTGAAGGTTTGCGTAAAATTTCTACTGGCGAGCTACCATGGAGGATATCTTTGGCTGAATCGACGTATAACGATTGATCCAACGCTGATCAATTAGATGACTGGGATGAGCATGCAGGGCCCTGACTCGCAAGACTATTACCCTGGAAAGACCACGTATCACGCTCTTTCAGAGAAGATTAAAGAGGCCTATGGAAATGTTGAAAAAGGCACGCTAGGTTACAAGGTAACCTCTATTGACAGTGGCGTAGTGCACCTTGCCTATCAGATGATCACAGTAAAGTTAGTCCGTAAGAAAAGACCGACACAAGTATCTGGGTTTGTTGTTGATCTCACAGGAAAATGTGTAGAAGGAGTCCAAATGAACTGGTCGAAGTACTTAACGGATCAAATCGAATTGGATTGCAGAGAAGCGCAAGACCAAGGATATGAGTTCCACTTTAGTTGGCTTCTAATCCCGATCGCCTTCATAGCATGGGAGATGTCGTTTTTCCTGAAACCCTACCGTTTGAACCATTGGCTGCAAAGTTCAATACATTATGGTACACGACAGATATGAGCAGGCAATGGCATTCGAATACCCTCTTTCACAGATACTACATCTAGTTGAAGACTGCGATACAAGCCACATCTCGCATTACTCTGAACACACTCCATAGATTCCGACCCTTAATGAAGTTCAACGCGGACTGCCACTTCATATACCTAAATCCACGCATTGATGAGCACTAGGAACAACTGCAGTCCTATTATAAATTGACAGAAGAAGACCTTGAAGAGATTACCAAGGAATGTTCGGTGGACCTCCTCATTGTAGCAGATCCAACGAATATTTCAGATATTAGCAGCCCAAAAGCTGCGCAGGACACACCTGGGCCCAGTAAGACACATAAGACAAAGAAGACAAAAAAGACAAAGGAGACGAAGAAAACTGAAGAGGTTCAATATTTGGATAGCTGCTTTGTAAGGACAACTTATGTCACACCATATGAAGAAGGTAATGATGAAGACCTAGAAGAAGTTGAACAACAACCAGAAGATGGAGTCGAATTTCTAAAGAAAAGAAAAGGGTCACCTTCGAAGTCTTCCATTAAGAAGAAAGCCAAAGCGACTGTGACCAAGATGAAGACCATGCTCAATCCAGATGACTTCATATTTCTCCTCGTGACTTTGAATGAAGCTATAGAAGAGATCAAATAAAAGCAGGAGGCCAAGCAATAGACGATGTATGAAAGAATCGAAGTTGAGCCCCAAGGAGTACATCGATCCCTCTAGTCTAACCGCACAATCTCCACTGCGCCTATGCCAGAAGGAACACCTGAAGCAGGAGACGAGTCAGTTCAACTTCGCAGGATTTCCGACCTAGTCGAAGTACGCCTTCGAAAAACAGAAGAAGTAACAGGGCATGCCACCCAGGCCCTAAAGAACGCACATGAGGAAATCATAGAGCAACGTCAAGCTGCACAACAAGAGAAGGAGGCCATCCAAGAGAAGTTTGATAAATAATGCGCAAATATTCAAAAGGATAAGGAGCAACTTCTCACGAAGAAAATCGAGATCTAAGAAGCTGTCAACAGAGCATTTCTCTTTGTGACTAGCTTAGACAGAAGGCAGAAGAACCCATAGAATGCCAAGTAATGAAGCTTTCTGAAGTCATTCAATAACTGCAACAAAGAGTAGTATAACTAGAGCTCCAAGCTATACCGAGTACTCCACAAGAAGAACGTGACCAACGAGAAGTGAATGCCCGAAGTACAGTAGAAAAGATTAAGGCACTCACTGAAGAATGTAAGAATTAAGTAGTAGAAGTGCGCCGATACATGAGAACCTATCCGAGAAACCTGAATTGCATAAATTGGAGTCACAACTCCAGGAGGTGAAGTACCAGGCCGAGAAGTTACAAGTATAGATGAAGGCCCTACCGACCATAGAGAAAATGAAGAGGTCCCATGAACAACACGTCGTGCAACAACAGATTCATATGATCTAGAGCAAGGTCATGGAAGTGACGCAACAACTTCAACCTTTGCAGGATAGGGCATGCAAACTATTCTTAGAGATTGAGAGCCAGGGGACAGACCTAGAACAAGTCGTGAACACAGTAGAGAAACGCTTAGAAGGACCAGTTAGTAATGCACTCATTCAGGAGTTTTCCAAGCAAGAAGCAATAACAAAGCAACAGGTCAAAGCAACTCGAGCAAAGCTCGAGGCCTTCGAGTAGAGTTACTTAGAGAAGAGTGACTCGGGACGAGTCACAGGTGAGTGTTGGGGGCCTATTGGCCCTCGACCAAGTTTTGAGGAATAATTGGTCATAGTTGACCATTTGGTACTTCGACTGTCTGTCGAAGACGGAGCGCATAACGAAGTGGAGATCACGGGATCTAACCACCTTTTGTGGAACTTTTTTGGGTTTTTTGGGAATATTGTAATGAGAAAGGGATGTTGGCCCTTGTTTAGGCCTTTTTCTATGTATAAATAGAGGTCTAGGCCATGTAAGAAAGGAGGCCCTGTCTAGTCGATGGCTTAGTGCATAAGTTGGATCTATGTGATCAAAATTCTGTGTGACTGTAAGAAATCTGTGCATGCTGTAATAGTGCTGAGTGCACAGAGTGTGAGAAGGCTTAGTGCTTGGATATACCCGAGGAAAGAGGATCTAGCGAGTTGCATAGATCTCTTGTCCTATGTGGGGTAAGGGTCATTGAAGCTCCATGTTGTAACTGCTTGATCGAGATAATATAAAGAAGACTTTGTGGACATATCCCTAGGGTGGGGGTGAACCATAGTAACTCTGTGTACTATGATGATGTGTTTGTCTCTCTCTTGCTAAGTTTGCTGATATGTTTAGATAGATTTATTGATGCTTTGTGCTTATGAGATATGAATAAATGCTATATATGATACATAAGATGCTAAGTGCTTAATATATTGAGTATAACTTGTTTATCATTGCTAAGTGCTAGATCTGAGTAATTACTGCAGTGCTCTGTGCTTTCTACGAAGTGTATTAATGAATGTATGTTAGGAAATAACTGATGCTAAGTGCGTTGTAAGCAAGATAATCACAGATCTGTGTCCCAGCTAAGGTTGCAGACACCTGAGTCCTGCAACCACCCTTGCCTCTACCTCGGGTGATACTTCATCTACTTTGCAGGTGTTTCTGAAAGTGTCGGTAGTTAGGGCTTTGTTGGTGTGCTCTTGAGCATTGAACCTTGGGTCTGCCCCCGTGTCAACAAGAGACAATAGAGTTCTCAATCAATAAGGGAATAACTTGGGGGATGAACACTATGTTCAGAATTAAAGGACAAAGGGATGCAAACTCAATATGAAGTAAATAATTTCTCTAGAGTAACTTTGCTCTCGAAGTTGAATTATTTCTCCTCTTTTCCATAGCTCAGAATTGGCCCATTTATAGCCTTCAAATGGAACTAAAGGGCCGAGTCAGAATGTTTCTATTATATGGAAGGCCAAGTATCATAGATCTCCTATCGTGACATGGAAACCCGATGCCATTTTTCATTTTTGGGCACAAATCCCGATGTACGTGGGATGTAGTGGCGCAACCTGTGTATACACATGTTGTATAGTAGGCAAGGTGTGTACATGTGGACACAATGTATTTTTTTAGCTCTGGGATTTGCAGAAAGGGATGAAAAGTCTGCATAGATAAATGGAAAAAGGCCCTCTGTGCAAGATTTCACAGGGTGAGACAAATCTTGCTATAACAACCATTTTGTTGATGAGAGAAAAATTCCCCATGCCAACATGAGAGAGGATTTTCCAATGGAAGGTTCCAATCAAACCTTCTCTTGTTTGATATTGAAATCTACATCGATAAGTGGGCCCGATTTCCACTAACTAAATGGATTTATCTACGAAGAGAGACTTTCACATTCAAATTAGAATAAATCCTAAATGTAATGCTATTCTACTATGCAAATAAAATCCTATTCCAAATTTTAACTAATCCTAATATAACAGTAAAAAAAATCAATTGCAGGCATACAATTTTACTTATGGAAACATAAAGAGTTCACATTTCTCAACAAGAAACCATACTTGCATACCCATATGCATATAGATGACAATGAATATGTATCTACAATTGAATTCTTAATCCATTCATTATTTTTTTCTACATAACCAATTGAAAGAAATGAAAAATTGCTAACATCTGTAGAAAACAAACAATCATGCACAATTGTATTCAATCTTTAGGAAAAAGTTCCTCAAATAGAGGTACAAGAAAATATAACAACTTTAAAATCCTTCCTCAAGATTGATAAATAATTATACAAGACCCAATTTTGGGTTATTCAGCCCCCTCGCATCATTCATTGAGGGTGAAATTACATTTATAAAAATTTTCAATCACTTCCCTAGGACCTTTCCTCTTCAGAACTCCTTGTTTCCACTCTATATCATGCAATTACATTTGTTACTCTTCATATAATCTTCATTTTCTTGGCATTTGTCTTCATTGAGACTCTTCACCTCGTCATGCATTCCTGTCAAAGAGACAATAATGAAAATATATAAATCCATTTATATTTGAGTAAAAGATGAGATATTGACAAATATATCAATTAAATGAAATCCAAGAATTTATTGATGCCAATTAGGTAATACAAGCTATTTCAGATTATCCTTCAAGCCCTAATATTTCCAACAAGCTCCTGTTTGCTTGATTTGGCCTTCAAGAACTTGAGTGATGGGTTTCAAAAAAATGCGTGGATAGTATATAAACAAAATTGTGCCTCTTTTTTTCATGCATTGTTTGGGCATATATTTTGCCAACCTGAAAAAAAAATCTACCATCATGTTCTTCACTCTATCTTTCCAACGAGCCATCTCACGCCCAATTTGGCCACCTGAAACTCAAGATATGGCCTCTGAAAGTGCGCAATCAACAATTCTCGATCTCATCTCGGGGTAAATCATGATAGTTGATCTTAATAACTTAATGATTTATCCCACATGCATTGTGGGAATGTATTGAAAGTGGTTTATATTGTTTTTCCCTCCCAAATTTATTTGTGTGTAGAGTTAAGATAGGTAAGGAAACTTGAATCCACATTAATGTTTTGACCCATAATTCAAATAGAAAATAAAATAATAAAAAAATAGAATAAATAAACTTCTACATCAAATCTGAAATAACATGTCCATAAATCTTGAAATAAAATACCCAAAAGTTAATAAAATAATATGAAATAATTTAAAATCAAAATTTTTGAAATCAGGGTTCGGGAAAAATATGTCTAAAAGATCACATCCAAAATAAAAAATGAAATAAAATAAAAATGCAAAAGTTAAAATTGATAAAATGCAAAAGATAAAATAAAATTTGTGATAAAAATAAAATAGAGAATGTACAAGACCATATATACAAAGGAAAATTTAGAAAAATATAGGTATTGGGAAATTAAACCATCGGTAAAATAATAATAATTAAAAAATAAAAACAAAATAACTAAAATATAAATAAATAAATAAAAATCACATCCAAAATAAAAAATGAAATAAAATTAAAATGCAAAAGTTAAAATCGATAAAATGCAAAAGATAAAATAAAATTTGTGATAAAAATAAAATAGAGAATATACAAAACCATATATACAAAGGAAAATTTAGATGAGTAAGGAGAAATGAGGTTGAGTTTTGAATCTAGATCAAGGTTCTAACTGCAGATCATGGTTCCACATCCGGGTTAAGGTTTCAATTGTGGTTCAAGGTTTCATAGCTAGAAATTCGAGAAATATGAAAAATTCATATTATGAAGATGTTGGATTACTGAGAGGGGGGGTGAATCAGTAATCGAGCAATTATAATCATTTTTAAGACAAATAATCCAAGTGTTATATCAATGTAGAATTATCATCCAATAATGAGCAATGAACAAATGAACAATCATACATATACATAGTACACCAATGTTTTACGTGGAAACCCAAAGCTGGAAAAAACCACATAATTCTTTTTCTTATATGTCTTGAATAATTAATTTCATTGGAAGCACCAACTTCCTTTGTTTTCCAGCTGCAACTGGAAGGAGGCTCCAATCCCCTAGTTTCTTAGGCTACAACCTGAGGGAAGCTCCAACTCCCCAATTCTCTGGCTACAACCAGAAGGAGGCTACAACCCCCTATGTTCTCCGGCTACAATAGGAAGGTGGCTACAACCACCTGTCCTTGCCCGGTCCAACCACCCTGAATTAGAAATAGAATGATGGAACCACTGTCACACTATCAATGTGAGATATACCACTGTAAACCTGTACCAATAAACCTGAACCATGCATCAAGCATGCATCAACCTGTACCTCAACCCGTAATTAACATGTACCATAAACAAGTGCATCAACCATGCACCAACCTGTACCAAACAACTTGTAATCAACCTGTACCATAAACAAGTGCAACCAACCATGTACCAATCATGTGTCAACTAATCATCAACTATGACTCATCAATATGTACCAACATCATCAACTATACACCTCATGTATGTGCCAACTCATCAACTACTTGTCTCAACCATGTACACAACATGTACCTTAACCAAAATCCCTCATAAATTTCATCATCCAAATATTATTTGTAACTCTGTAATAGACCTGGTGTATATGACCACATAACTACAAACCTTCCTTAACTTTAACAACAAGAGGCTAGCATTTTCATCAAACTTTTCTTTAGTCTCACATGACTAGTTTTGGATTAGTAGAAAACCCTAACTTTAAATAATCATAACTTTGTACCTGTAATGAATAAATATATGAAACTGATACACAATTTCATTCAATGTGTTTTGTGCAATTCCTCCAGGTTTCACTACTTGGAACCTCTCAGAAAAGGAGTTATAGAAAAAATACGATACCTTGCTGAATTCTGGCTTATTCGAGAGAGAGACCTTGTAGAGCGTGCCCCGCATGGAATATTTGTTGAAGAATTCTGAAACGGTTACACAACATACTACATATTGTACTCTAACCAACACATTTTTTCTTACTAAATTTAGATCTTTTATGAATAAATTATGAAGTTTTGCCCGAAACACCTATTTTAGACTAGTTTAAGGACTAGCCACAAACCCTAGTTTCCATGGAGTGTAACTCCAAAAATAAAATGAATCACAAGATGAATATTTTACCATAGATACTTGGATATGTTTCTTCAATGGTATATCAATTTCACGATCTGAATCATTATATAAAAAAAATTATTGCAAAAATGATGAGATGACCTGTAAATAACATACCTTATAAAGCATCATCCAAAGAATTTATCCTTGAATTCTGGCCTTCTTTTCTTCACCTTCCCTCATAAATTCATCTTATATATCCTTTGGTTACCTCAGAAACCTATATATATTCAATATTCTCAAGTTTTATCTAAAATGAGAGAGCCTTGCCTCTTATTTATACTCTCCAAGTAGCTTTCTTAAAAACATCTTCTAGGTCACTTTGCCCACTTTCCTTATTTTAGGGTTAACCCACTTCTAATTTATCCATTAAATTTATTATTTAAATAATTCATTTGTATTCAGTTTGAGTTATAGTACACTCATCACTTGAATTTATTATTTACCTTCTAAATTGTCTTAAACCACTTTGACTACTTTGACCTTTTGGGGTTTCTAGATGACATATGAGGGTCCTCCAACTTCGTAAGGCCATAACTCTCAAACCATGAAGAGTTATGTGATATTCCACATACCATCAGAAATGAAATGACATGTACTATCCATATATAATAGTATTACCTACAAATATATCAAAACTCATACCATTATCCATCAAACAAACTTGTGTCCATTACCCAAACCCGGGTTCTCCAACTTCGCACGGCCATAACTATCTGATCGTGAGGAGTTATGTGACGTTACACATACCACTGAAAATGACATGACAAATACTATCCATCTAGTATAGTTTCACTAAAAAATTCACTAACCTTCATCTCATTCTTCCACAAATAAGCATGGGTTCTCTAACCATACTTCTAGGATAACTCAATCCGCAAAGCGTCTTCCCGTGAGGGATTTCACCATAAGGGGAACAATTTGGAGTTCATCCATTTATACTTATTATCAACCATGAAAAGACAATAATGAATCATCTTTACATCAAACAAACTTGGGCCCATTACCCAAACCTTTGTGCTAGCGGGATTTCTTCAAGGGTTGACATCAATGACAACCAACCTTAATCAACAATCGCCCCCTTTGGCATTGATGGAAACACTCTGATGCCAAACTAAAATTATGTCATGCAATACTAAAGTCATATCACTCATTCTCCCCCTAGAAACATGCCTCTGTCCTCTGCATCTCTGTGACCATTTCTCCCCCTGGAACCATGACTCTGTCCTCTGCATCTGATGAATCTATCCCCCTTTTTTAATCAATGGAAAATGTATATTTCCATCCGAGGCTGCTCCCCCTGACTGAACTGTCCTCTTTATGGTGCTTCCTCATGTACATCTAATACATATAAGATAAGCATTCAAAAGAATTCATTTTGGAGTAGAATAACTCTGAGTCTCTAGCGAAGATACTCAAAGGCTTCCTCTAGAAGTGGTTTTGTAAAAATGTCTGCCACTTGTTCTTTTGTGCCCACATACTCAACTATGATGTTATTTTCTACAACTTGTTCCCGTAGAAAGTGATACTTGATTGGAATGTGCTTTGTATTGGAGTGCATCACTGGGTTCTTTGAGATACTGATGACACTTGTATTATCACAATAGATTGGAATGGGCTCATCATACTCAAAATGTATATCTGTCAAAGTTTGTTTCATCCAAAGAACCTGTGTACAACATGCTGCCGCTGCAATATAATCTGCCTCGGTTGTAGATAGAGAAACTGATGATTGTTTCTTTTTTAGACATGATAATAAACACTCACCCAAGTAGAATGATTCTCCACTGGTGATTTGTCGGTCATCAATACAACCTGCGCAATATGCATTTGTGTAGGAAATAAGACATAGATCCTTTCCTTTTGGATACCATAATCCAAACTCTTCTCTTCCTTTAAGATATATGAAAATTCTCTTCACTGCTAATACATGTGATTCCTTTGGTGCTGCTTGAAATCGTGCCACCTGTCCAACTCCTTACGTTACATCTGGTCTGGATGCTGTCACATATAGTAGGCTGCCAATCATTGACCTGTATTGCCTCTGATCTGTAGAAATTGAATCATCATCTTTGATTAAATTGCAACTGGTTTGCATGGGAGTGATAACTGTTTTGCAATATTCCATTTTGAACCTCTTTAACATTTCTCTGATATACTTGGTTTGAGAAATAAAAATTCCTTGGTTTATTTGACGTATCTAAAGTCCCAGAAAGAAGGATAGTTCTCCAAGTAATGACTTTTCAAATTCATTCTGCATATCCTTTGCAAATTTCTGGCTTAACCTGTCATCATCACTACCAAAAATAATATCATCAACATAAACTTCAATTAATAAAACATTACCTTGAATTACCTTGATGTAGAGGTTGTTTTCCGCGCTTCCTTTTCTGAACCCTGCCTGCTGTAGATATTTATCCAGTCTAGAGTACCATGCTCTAGGAGGCTTTTTTAGACCATACAAGGCCTTCTTTAATTTGCACACATAGTCTGCATTCTATGAAAACTGAAATCCTTTTGGTTGTTCAATGTAGACTTCTTATTCAAGTTCCCCATTTAGAAAATATGATTTTACGTCCATTTGATACACTTTAATATTTTTGGAGCATGCATAAGCTAAAAGAAAATAGATTGTTTCCATTCTAGAAACTGGGGAAAATGTCTCTTCAAAGTTGATTCCTTCAATCTGTGCATATCCTTTACATACCAATCTA
>SNQJ01S0016607.1:225178-238029 GCA_010110895.2 Picea sitchensis | reverse complement strand
TCTTTCTCTTTTGTTTTGGAGCTTGATCCCTTTTCTGTCTGATTGTATCCAAGTCCAGACTTGTCAAGATGAGATTTTTGACTGCTGATAATGTCATCCAAAACTTTTGAGCTATTCTGCATATTTTTCTTTTGAATATCCTTTCTTAATGTGACAATCTCTTCTTCCAAATTTCCAACGATCTTGTCCTTTTCTTCTAGCTGTTATTTGAGTGCTTCTTCAATTATTTTATCTTCTTCTATTTGAACCTTCAAATTTGTGATCATTTGTTCTAGTTCTTGAGTGTCTTCTTTCTTGTCTAGTTTCACTTGTAGTTTCTTTTTTCTCTTCTGATAACTTCTATGGCACATATCGATTCTTATCGGTAGTCAAATTTTGTCTCTTCAATTTCTTCTTCGACTTCTTCATATTCTTCTTCGACTTCTTCATATTGTTCTTCAGAGTCTTCTTTATCAGAGTCTTCTACTACCATGAATATAATTCTTCTTGTCTCACTGTCACTGACTTCATCTTCATCTGACGATGAGATGTTTTCTTTGGTGCATAATCTTTTCTTGAAAACTTTCTTTGTAGTTCTTTTTCCTTTATATGTTTTTTTTCCTTTTGAGTAGCCTTCACCATTTCTCTTTTTCTTATGAGGACATTTGTTATCAAAATGACCAATACCATCACAATTAAAACAAATTAAAGAAGCTTACCTCTATACCTACCGTCTGTTCCCTTGTTTAGTCTTTTGACGAAGTTGACCACTTCTTCATCATCTTCCAAGACGTCATTGTTTCTGCTATCTTCTTCTTGTTTCTTTGATCTTTTGGATTCTTTGAAAGATGCTTCTTTTACATCTAGATTTTCTTGCTCATTTCTCATTTCTCATTTCATATGCTATGAAGATTCCATGCAGGTCATCCATGCTTATTGAGTTTAGATCTGATATTTCTTCTAGTGCCTATATCTTAGGGTCAAATCTCATAGGAAGAGATCTTAGTACCTTTTGAACAATTAGAGATTCTTTGATTTCTTCTCCCAATCCTATGATTGAATTCACTGTTTCATCGACTCGTAAGAAGTAGGTTTCAATATTCTCATCTTCCTTCATCTTTATTTGTTCGAACTGACCTCTATAAGTTTGAAGCTTTGTTGCTTTGAGTTTTGAATCTCCTTTATAAATATTTCGAAGCTTGTCCCAAATCTCTTTAGCGGATTTACAATGTGCAACTTTGGTGAATACCGTTTCACTGAGACCATTCAGAAGTGCATTTGTGGCTTTGGAATTATTCTGACCGAGTTTCACTGCTTTGTCATTTGTTGGTGGAACTATTGGTGTTGTGTATCCATCCACAATTTATTGCCAAATTTCAAATCCCTGTGCATGTAGGTATATCTTCATCCTTATTCTCCAAAAAGAATACTTCTGTCCATCAAATTGTAGTATTCCATTTTTATACAAGTTGTTACTATCCATGATCTACCTTTCAGTGGTTAAACTGATTTATGAAGGAACCTGCTCTGATACCAATTTTTGGATTACTGAGAGGGGGGGTGAATCAATAATCAAGAAATTATAATCCTTTTTAAACCAAATAATCCAAGTGTTATATCAATGTAGAATTATCATCCAATAATGAGCAATGAACAAATGAACAATCATACACATACACAGTACACCAATGTTTTACGTGGAAACCCAAAGCGAGAGAAAACCACATAATTCTTTTTCTTATATGTCTTGAATAATTACATTCATTGGAAGCACCAACTTCCTTTGTTTTCCAGTTGCAATTGGAAGGAGGCTCCAACCCTCTAGTTTCTCAGGCTACAACTTAAGGGAAGCTCCAAATCCCCAATTCTTTGGCTACAACCAGAAGGATACTACAACCCCCTATGTTCTCCGGCTACAACCAGAAGGTGGCTACAACCACCTGTCCTTGCCCCGTCCAACCACCCTGAAGTAGAAGTAGAATGATGGAACCACTGTCACACTATCATTGTGAGATATACCGCTATAAACCTGTACCAATAAACTTGAATCATGCATCATACTATACCTCAACCTGTAATTAACCTTTACCATAAACAAGTGCATCAACCATGCACCAACCTGTACCAAACAACCTGTAATCCACCTGTACGATAAAAAAGTGAAAGAAATCATGTACCAAGTATGTACCAATCATGTGTTAACTACTCATAAACTATGACTCATCAATATGTACCAACATCATCAACTATAAACCTCATGTATGTTCCAACTCTTCAACTACTTGTCTCAACCATGTACACAACATGTACCTTAACCAAAAGCCCTCATCAATTTAATCATCCAAATATGATTTGTAACTCTGTAATAGACCTGGTGTATATGATCACATACCTACAAACCTTCCTTAACTTTAAAAACAAGAGGATAGCATTTTCATCAAACTTTTCTTTAGTCTCACATGACTAGTTTTGGATTAGTCAACAACCCTAACTTGAAATAATCATAACTTTGTACCTGTAATGAATAAAGATCTAAAATTGATACACAATGTTCTTCAGTGTGTTTTATGCAATTCCTCTACGTGTCACTACTTAGAACCTCTTAGAAAAGGAATTATAGATAAAATGGCATAGCTTGTTGAATTCTGGCTTATTCTAGAGAGCGACCTTGTAGAGCATGCCCCACACAGAATATTTGTTGAAGGGATCTAAAACTGTTACAAATCATACTACAGACTGTACTCTAGCCAAAACATTTTTTCTTACTAAATTTCAATCTGTTATGAATAATTTATGACATTTTTACCCGAAATACCTGTTTTAGATTAGTTTCAAGACTAGCCACAAACCCTATTTTTCACAGAGTGTAACTCCAAAAATACAATGACCCACAATTTGAATTTTTTTACCACAGATACCTGGATATGTTTCCTCAATGGAATATAAATTTCATGCTGTGAGTCATTCTAGAAAAAAAATTATTGCGAAAATGGTGAGATGACCTGTAAATAACATACCTTAGAAACCATCATCAAAAGAATTTATCCTTCCTTGAATTCCGACCTTCTTTTCTTCACCTTCCCTCAGAAATTCGGCTTAGATATCCTTTGGTTACCTCGGACACATATAGATATTCAATATTCTCAAGTTTTATTTAAAATGAGAGAGCCTTGCCTCTTATTTATACTCTCCAAGTAACTTCCTTAAAAACATCTTCTAGGTCACTTTGCCCACTTTCCTTATTTTAGGGTTAACCCACTTCTAATTTCTCCATTAAATTTATTATTTTAATAATTCATTTGTATTCAATTTGAATTATAGTACACTCATCACGTCACTTTATTATTTACCTTCTAAAATCTCTTAAACCACTTTGACTACTTTGACCTTTTGGGGCTTCAAGATGACATATGAGGGTCCTCCAAATTCGTAAGGCCATAACTCTCAAACCGTGAGGAGTTATGTGACGTTCCACATACCACCAGAAATGGATCTCGACCCACTTTGGGTCCTTTTTTGGTTTTTGGGATAATGTAATGGGATTGGGATGTTGTCCTGTGGGTGTACCCACGCTTAGGCCCACTTTTGTATGTATAAATAGATGTCTAGGCAAGGTAGAAGAGAGCCGATGGCTTAGTGCTAGTAATTAGATCTATGTGATGGGATGTGGATTGTAAATGCTCTGTGCATGATTGTAAGAGACTTGCAGAGCTAAGTGCAAGTTGTTGTAGGAGGTTGTGAAAGGCATTGTGCTGAAGCTCAAGGAAGAAGGATCTAGAGAGATGCACATATCTTCTGTCCTATGCAGAGTAAGGATTGTTGAGGCTCTGTGCTATAACTTCTTGACCGAGATAGTAAAGAAGAAGAGTTGGTGGATGTAGCCCCGGGGTGGGGGTGAACCACGTAAATCTGTGTGTGATGCTTTGTGCCTTGATTCAATGTGTTTACTTCTTATTCTGCTAAGTGCTTTGATATTTGTAGGAAGATCTGCTTATGCTTTGTGATCCTAGATGTGTATGAATCTTAGATCTGATGTGTATGAAGATTCTTAGTGCTGATCTACTAGATTTGATCTAACTTACTATTGCTAAGTGCTTGAATACCATAGATTAGTGTGAATACTGCGAAGCTCTGTATTATAAGAGAAGTGGTTATTGAATGTATCTTGAGGAACTAACGATGTTAAGTGCTCTAGTAAGATGTATAATCACAGATCTGTGTCCTAGCTAAGGTTGCAGACACCTGAGTCTCACAACCACCCCTGCGTCTACCTCAGGTGAGACTTCATCTGCTTCATAGGTGTTGTTGAAAGGGATGATTATTAGGGTTTTGTTGGTGCGATGTTGTAAGCATTGAACCCCGTGTCTTCCCTTGTGCCAATAGATTCCATCTCTTTCAAATACTTGGAGGCTTTTCCCTGGAGTTTCATGTTCTCTGTGAACAAATGCACATGATCATTCTTCCTTGATTTTATTCAATATTGGTTTTTTGTTTAGGCATGATTCTCTTGAGAACTTGAAAGAACATAAGTATTTTTGCATAGAAAATGAATCTGCAACCCTATCACTGCAACCATAGGAAGACTTAACTTTTTATACAAGGAAAATTACACTTTCTAATAGGTTATAAAATCTACATTCTTTCCCCTTTCCATTTTACAAACAAATCTATGAAAAAGAGTTGCGCTTGTTAAAAAATGAGGAAATGAAGAGAAGAAATTTATTAGAATAAATCATTTATGATATTGACGTGTTATGAAAAATATGTTACTATAAACCAAGTGTTATGAAAGATATGTAGAAATGTTTTTCCTTCTTGCATCTAATAGAAAATAATATCTCAAACTCTTGAAAAAGATTAAAGATCCTTTGATTCTAGTTATGGATTTTAAACCAATGAATATGATTACCATGTGAGAGATTGAGCATGAATATGAAGACATCATGTACAAGATGCAAAGTAACAATATGATCTTCATTTAATCCAGCCATCCACTTCTCCATGATTTAGTGAGATGATATTATAAGCCAATTCACAAGGAAATAACAAATCCTCTTCAAGTCATAAAACAAAGTATTAAACCCTACAGTCATATAGAATCAACAAATACATTTAAGTCCATTAAAACCAATAAATGCAAAAGGTTGAAGACAACCTGTCATTCTCATGACACAAGGATCAAAGAAGCATCATAAATCAAAGGTATAATGAAGAACACATGGAACTACAATATCAAAGAGATTATTATTCATGGAAAACCTCCTCAACTATGAATAATGAATACAGATCTAAACCCCTAACCCCCTCAAGGTAGATAAATAATATTCAATAGGGTCATAGTAGTAGTGTATTAGGCATTAGAGCTCAAATTTTTCTAGGGGTCCCATTTCCTTTTGATTTGATAAGAAAAATAAAAGAGGGGTTGTTGTGGCCACAACATAGTTGTTGATCAATTACATTTTCAATAGAATCAAGGAAAGAGGTAATTATGTTTTACAATTATAAATGTTATTTATTGATTATGCTTGAATATAATTTGCAATAGTTTTATCATATACATATTTTATCTAATTAAAATATTGTTGTTTATGTTGCAAGTTGATTTAATAATTTAGGCAAGTTGTTGTTCATTCAAGCATCTCGGTTGGTTTTTGTTCATTCAAGAATTTAGGCTATTTTTTGGTTCGTTTGAATTTATTATGTATTTCAATAGTTGAATGGATGGAAATGATATATTTAATGGTATCACTAGAGAAATGTCTTCCACCTCGATGATTCCACCAAACTGGGTTGAAATCCAATACATTGAGTGATATTTGCAAACATTTTACAATGAAAAACTAGAATAAAAGACAAAAGTTTGCCAAGCCATCATGAACGAATTCCCATCTATGTATATTTCCATCCTTTTGATATTTATGTTGATTTAGTCCATATCCTCACCATTTTCATCAACCATGGTGTTACAACCTTATTTTCCACCCTAGGGACACATATAAGACCCATTGATGCTTTCTTGTTGAGACACACTCTTCTACCTTTGGAATTCATTGATTTTGAGGGAGGTCGTGCTTTGAGCCACTAGTAGAATGAAATCGGTCATGGGATGCATTATTGATAACAAACGACTGGTTACTAGTTTCACTACTGAAAACCCACGAACACCCCTGTAGCCTTATATAATTGGTGAGTTTCTAGGAGATGAGTTCTAGGAGAGTTTTTTTCTCTCTTGATACGATCTTGGAAAATCTTAATCTAGTCGAGGTTCACCGAGTTCTAGGAGAGTTTTCTTCTCTCGTGATATGATCTTGGAAAATCTCAGTCCAATCGAGGTTCACTGAGTTATAGATATATAGAAGCATCCCCTATCCTCTTGCGTCAATATATATAAAGGAGTTTCAAGAGTAAGAGGAGGAAGAATCATTTACAGGTTCATGCTACATAAATTTCAAAGGATATTTCCCATAGAGATCAATCTTAATATCAGGTCAGACTTGCTTGTGTGAGGGATAAGGAGGAGCTGGAGCAAGGGCCCATAGAGGACTTCTTTCATGACTCAAGGTATTTTTCATGATTGGTATATTGTTTCTCCATTTTTAATATGGTTCAGTATGGTTTTCCCCTTCCAATGCTTGTGTATTAAGTAATTGATAATTTCTTGTGAAAGATCTAATCTTTCCTTGATTAGAGTAGGCTAGATTTGGTTTAAATTTGTGTTCCTTAAGCTTGAAGAGGTTTCCGAAAGGTGTGTATTGTATCTTTGCATGAAGATAGTGTTGGGATATGATTTTCGTTAGACCAAAACCCATAGGCATTAGTCTCTTCCACAATTGTCAGAGTTAAGATCTATGAGAGGGGGTTAACCCATGTCGCAAAACTCACAGGAAGCGCTGAACCCAATGTCCGACAATCTCCCCTCTAGTGTATGCCGAGAGAGTTTCAAACTCGAGAATTGTTGATCTGAAACCATTTTTTGGACCACGATTTCCATTAGACCAAAACCCATAGGAATTAGTCTCCGCCATAATTGTCAGAGTTAGGATCCACGAGAGGGGGTTTAGGGCTAACCCATGTCGTGAAAATCATGGGAAGTGTTGAACCTAATGTTGAACACGTAGCATGTTGCAAGAGATGGAGCCATATCTTTGCAGATGTATTAGTTAGTAACACGTGAGGACAACCTTAAAAAATAAGGTATGCCTTTCCATCCTACTTTAATAGCATAATTAAAACCAATCTGGCATATCTAGGGAGAACCTTGTTGTGATCTACCCTATTGTATGTATTGGATCACGAGAAGATATGAGGGAGGTATTTCTTATTCGTAGGTTAGATTTATCCGATAACAGAACTAGCAAGTCCATCGAGGAAAGAACTTTGATTCTTCCTTAGTTTTGGATTTCCCTTGATTTTTGGTCTTTTGAAACTTCATTGTAGCCATTAATCTTCCTCATCACTCACCAAGAGAGAATATATTTAAGATATATCATTTTTAGGTCAGATTTGGGTCTTTTAACCCAATTTTTGTAGTTGGTCCGAGTTGAACAACTCATACAAGAGAAAATGGTCATGAGTTTCTTATAGTACAAACTGTGATCACCTATAGAACAATCACTAGATGCAACACTACTGGGTCGTGACCACCCTTGTAGGTGACTATTTTTCAAAATCCTTCAAACTTTTCCTAGTCAAATTTGTTTTTTCCTGATCCCTTGAGCATGTCAGAGATATAGTAGCCTAGATCTAATCACTCTTTGAACCTCTTCTTTTTGTGTTTTGAAGTGAATTTGAGGTGTTTGAGTGCTTTTGTTGAACTTACTTATTTAGGTGATATAGTTTCCTAGTGAATGGTGATTCAGGTGACATTTCCAACATATTCTTTCAAATATGGTAGTGTGTCCTCATTTCCTTCAAATTCAGTTCACATGTGTTGATAGTTTCTTTTTTTCATTGCTATATCATTTTTTTAAATTTTGCGTTTTTGATCCTGTAGAGACATTGGAGTGTTATTTAATGCATCATTACCAATATCCTATAGCCCTTAGCTTCATTCTTGCTGGTTTGATTTGAAAATTTATTTTCTTTATTAGATTAAAGAAAATTTTCATTAAATTAAACACAAAAAAGTGTGCTAGGGTAAATCTTTTCAGTGTCTTTGAGAGATTGCATTGGCATAATTAGTGTTTTAATATATTGTTCATTTTTTTGTATTGTCTTGAGTGCTTTATTGAGAGAGTGTGAGTGCTTCATTTGTTACATCTCTATCATATATAATTTTCTTTCTTTGGATTGAGAAAGAGTTATAACATAATTGAAGTTGCATCTATTCCCTTGAGTAATCAACAACCACAAGAAAAATAATGTTTAATTTAAAATCTATTAGACTCTTTTTATTCATAGAAAACCAACACTAGATAGGATTTAGGGTCTTAGTGTAGGATTAAAGAGTAAACTCTCCAAGGACACTTAAACTGAACCTAGAAGTCACTAGTGAGAGTATAAATACATTGTCACACCGTGTGTGTAAGGAAGCTCCTCTAATACATGAGTTAAGCATGAGGTCACATTGTGACAAGTAGGTTGATGTCCCCTCTTTGCTTGTCTTGGTGTTTTCTATATTTCTTGGATTACTATATGTACGAGGGTTTCAAAATTTCCCACACCTCTTTGCAAGGTAGATCTCTCAAAGATTCGAGCTTAGTTTACTTTCCCATATGTGTGGTCTAAACTTTGATTGTTCTCCCAATCACCGGTTGTTAGGTGGTAACCATAGTGGTGTTTTCTAGGTATATATAGAGGTGACTGCAGGTGGGAAGTTCCTACGGTACCTAGGGTAGACGTCAAATGTATGTTTCAGTTCTCCTGTAGGGTTATTTCTTTAATAAAGGGTACTTGAACTGGTAAGGGATGCTATGTGTGGTTTATCATAACTATTCCTCACACCTTCACTGGACAAGATTTTGGGGACTTGAAATCCCTTAGAGGGTTGGTTTATGGAAGGGTCCTTGATCCATTGGTTTTCCTATATTTGTTAAGGGTGTGCTCTTTAGTTATGAGTCTAAGTCAACCATAGGAAGATTTTTATTTTTGTTGTAGCACACCTTATTCACCATGGATGACCAACTTCTTCACTAGCCTCGTCAACACCAAGGAATTTCACCAGAGGAGGTGGAATGACCACCTATTAAACATAGGCCAATATGTGACATAAAACCTACCTCGATTGAAAAAAGACTTGAGGACAATGAGAAAGTAGAAATTGAAGTGGTTGATGAAATTCATACACACAATTTTAACCCTCCTTTGACTGATCCTAGAGACCCTGTACTCATCCCGGTAATGGGACACTTTAGTGAGCCTTTTTATTTGTCTAGTGATCCTCACATGATGTCTGGCCCAAGTGTTTCATCTAGTGTGGTTGAGCCTTGATTCCCATCAACAATAATTATAGATGGCACCTCCATGATGTCTTCCTTGTCATCCATTAGTGTTGTAGGGCCTACACCATCCTTTCCCATTTCATCAGGTGTCTCCATTTGGGGATGCTGACAGTAACCACATTTCCTTCCATGAGTATACCTAGCATTAACACACCCATCACATATGTTGCGATGCAAACATTTGGATCTCCATCCAGTGGGGGGTCCAACCTTAGTTTAAACATTGTAAGTGGATATCCTTTCACCTCTGGCATCCATATAAGCAACCTGACAATACTAAATTTGTAGTTTCCCTTTTGGTTAGAAAGTTCCTAGCATGTTTAGGATTTCTCCTAGACAAAATGGGGGTAGAATTCTTTTTGGGGGATACGACATCCCATGGGGTAGCATACCTATTCTTGGAAGTTCTAATCCTTCTACGTATACCTCTATTCCCGGGGGAATTCCTCTTAAGATAATTTTTGGTTTAGGAGATAGTAATCCTTCCATTTAGACCTTTGTTCCTTGGGGAAATTATGGTCCATGGGGTGGTTAACCTTTCATATATACCTCTAGTCCCATGAATTATTTTCCTGGGAGTATTTATGGTTAGGGGAGTAATAATCCTTTGGGGTATATGATTTCTCCTGAAATTAATCATATTGGGGGAATATATGGTCCTGGAAGAAATCATGGTTCCCTAAGTCCTTTTGTCCCTGGCGAAAACCCTCCCAGAGGAATATATGGTTTTCGGAATAACAATTTTCCTAGGAGTGTTTCCATTCTCGGGAGAAAAAAACATTCTAGAAAACCGTATATCATTGGAAACTTGAACATGGGGGGGGGGGCTTAAGGCCCATATGGTTCATATTATTCTTCACCTCACAACCAAAATCCATTTTCCAACATGCAATTTATTTTTTTGGTGATGTTAGACTTGCAAGAATTGTTGCTGATAACAAATGACCCCATTCTCCAAAATCCGTTATGGGTAGTCATTCCTGTCAAAATACCCTCAAACATGCCTAAATTTGAAATAAAACTAGGGGAAGACCTATCAACACACATAATGAATTACCACATGTGGTGTTCATGCAACACATTTT
Organism: Picea sitchensis; assembly: GCA_010110895.2. Classification (NCBI taxonomy): domain Eukaryota; kingdom Viridiplantae; phylum Streptophyta; class Pinopsida; order Pinales; family Pinaceae; genus Picea; species Picea sitchensis. The sequence goes on along the minus strand of SNQJ01S0016607.1, from coordinate 227,525 downwards.
ATGGATGATAATATGCAATTGAATCTTTTTCATATATTCCTAACCATAGGTGTCGCTAAATGGTATATCAAACTTAAGGGTGCTTCCTTTAATAGATTCAATGCCTTGGCCATGTAATTTTGAACGCATTTCTAGTTACCCATTAGGTATGAGATAGGAACCGATATTTTCATGTCTTTGCATCATGATACTTCCTCCCAATATCTCTGATCATATCCATGAATGGATATGATGATGTAGTCTCATCAAATCTCATATTCCTGACCAACTCCTTATGGATTGGTTTACTAAATATATGTAACCACCTATTTCCAAGGATGTACCTATAGTAGGGGTAGTTATCGAGGAGAAATCCATCTTGTGTTCACAACATTTATAATTGATATACTCTTAGTTTGGAACCTTTTATGATATTATCTCACGCATTTCAAGGCTGTTAATAGATCTTCACAAACCAAACCCTGGACCCTATGACACTAGTGTGGTAGTTTATATTTCCAATGTATATGTGGGCTAGTTAGTTGTACATTTGGGTCAAGTGAACATTTCATCACACGCACCAACTATTAAACCCACCAATCACACTACTAAAGTTACCTCTCAAAACGCCAAGGTGAATTAAGTGTAGTCCATCGTAAAATTTCATAGACCCAACCTGGTTTCAGTCTCAATAAATTTTCATCATAGTTTAATGCCCAACCCACATTTATTAACTGCTGAAATGTAAATTCTTTAAACATAAATTTATAACTGAAACACAATGAATATTTTTTTGCAAATACTGAAAGTGAAGATAGGAAACAACCCACAAATATTAACCCAAATATTTTCGGGCAATGCCCCTAGAAAAACCCAGAAGGGGAAAACCATTCAGAGAGGGAGATTTTGTTATTTATTGAACTCACAGAACAAAGTTACAACAAACATTATTTCCAACAAATAAACACGCAAAATTTTCTCAAAAATCATGCCCAAATTCTCATAAACAACAATGCCAATTTTCTCCTCTAAATTTATGCCCAAATTTCTGTACTGATGTATGTAATGTCCCCCACCTCCTAGAGAGGTGATGAGGAGACTCAGTGGCCTGGGCATCCCCACTAGGTCATAGTCTCACACTGAAGGGGGAAAGTCAAGAAGTTAAAAGTTATATTTTTAAGTTGACTTAAGAAAGGAAAAGGATAAAGGAGTAAAATATAACTCAACAAAAGAATAGAAGATTAACCCTGGGAGTTAACCTAACTCAACAGAGAATTAGAAGGAAAAGTATAAGTAAGAGGCTGGGGTGCACCTATTACTCATTCTAGTTTTGGATTAGCATTTGCTATTTCTCTTGAGAATTCAGTTTGGGGGTTTTACTGTAAAAACCCTTGTGAGCAACTCAGTGGTGAAATATCCACTCACCTTGTTCTGCAGCTTGGTCTCGGGGATGAAAGACTCCTCCACACCATTCTAGTCTCAACCCATCTCCATATAGTGCTTCATAAGGTAGCAGGATGTACTATTCTTGTGTTTCCAGCAAGGGCGCACCATCATCTAGAGGGAGGTTCGATCCAACTTATCCCGAGGGCCTGGGGCCATTCCGATAGTTGGGTTTTGTTTGCAGGGGCAGGACAATCAGTTTGAGGGATTTTCTTGAGGGTTATCATCATTCTACATTTGTCTGTAGATTGGGACATCTTGGATCCATAGGAGATGTCCTGTGATTCAGTAAAACTCAGATCTAGGGAGATCTGCTTGAGATCTGAGTCCAAAACTTCTCCCACGGGATTGTCATAGCCCGATCTATATTATTGGAGAGTTTCAGAGCATTTGGAGGCCTCCTTCATCAGGGTCGAACCAACTAGGGTTTCAGTCATCTAGTGGGGTGCCCCATTCAGTGGAGGAATTCAGATCTACGAGGTTTGAGAGTGGATTTGGGAATTTGGACATCTGGGTTGTCCTTACAGTTTCCCGATCTATCATTTGGCATATTTCTCGGGATGATTGGACACTTTTGGTAGAAGGGCAGAATTATTGAGGGCTTCAGCATTCTAGTAGGACGTGGCACTTTCCATCTTGGAGGTTGAGCATTAGTATGGCTCATATCTGCTTGATTCAATATTCATTGTATATCCAACCTTTGGAGGCTTATTTTGTATTGTCGAGAGCATTTTGTAGTAGCTCATATCTATTGCTTGTACGACCATCTGATGTTTATGCCAGATCATCCATCTATTGTATTGATCTTACATTTCTCATAATAAAAAGGTCAGATCTTTGCTTGTGCTTCTACATCTTGAATATATTGTGATCTCTATGTGTTGATGAATCTTGTATGCACTTAATAACTCAATAAATTAGTAGT
>SNQJ01S0016607.1:188105-225168 GCA_010110895.2 Picea sitchensis | reverse complement strand
AAAAGATAACTCAACAGAAGAATAGAAGATTAACCCTGGGAGTTAACCTAACTCAACAGAGAATTAGAAGGAAAAGTATAAGTAAGAGGCTGGGGCACACGTATTACTCATTCTGGTTTTGGATTAACATTTGCTATTGCTCTTGAGCATTCAGTTTGGGGGTTTTGCTGTACAAACCCTTGTGAGCAACTCAGTGGTGAAATATCCACTCACCTTGTTCCGCAACTTGGTCTCAGGGATGAAAGACTCCTCCACACCATTCTAGTCTCAACCCATCTCCATCTAGCGCTTCAGAAGGTAGCAGACCGTACTGTTCTTGTGTTTCCAGCAAGGGCACACCATCATCTAGAGGGAGGTTCGATCTAGCTTATCTTGAGGGTCTGGGGCCATTCCGACAGTTGGGTTTTGTTTGCAGGGGTAGGACCATCAGGTTGAGGGCTTTTCTGGAGGGTTATCATCATTCTACATTTGTTTGCATATTGGGATGTCTTAGAGCCATAGGGGACGTCCTATGATTCGGTAAAACTCAGATCTAGGGAGATCTGCTTGAGATCTGAGTCCGAAACTTCTCCCACGGGATTCTCATAGCCCGATCAATATTCTTGGAGATTTTCAGAGAATTTGGAGGCCTCCTTCATCAGGGCCAAACCAGCTAGGGTTTTAGTCATCCAGTGGGGCGCCCCATTCAGTGGAGGAATTCAGATATACGGGGTTTCAGAGTGGATTTGGGAATTTGGACATCTGGGTTGTCCTTACAGTTGCCCGATCTATCATTTGGCATATTTCTCGGGATGATTGGAAACTTTTGGTAGCAGGTAATAATTATTGAGGGCTTCAGCATTCTAGCAGGACGTGGCGCTTTCCAGCTTGGAGGTTGAGCATTAGTACGGCTCAGATATGCTTGATTCAGTCTTCATTTTATATCCAGCCTTTGGAGGCTTATTTTGTATTGTCGGGAGAATTTTGTAGAAGCTCATATCTATTGCTTGTATGACCATATGAGGTTTATGCCAGATCGGCCATCTATTGTATTGATCTTACATTGCTCATAATAAAAAATTCAGATCTTTGCTTGTGCTTCTACAACTTAAATATATTGTGATCTCCATGTGTTGATGAATCTTGTATGCACTTAATAACTCAATAAATTAGTAGTAGTTAGTGATTCCAAGAAAGAATTTGGCTTGGGATCATTACAATGTACGACAAAATTGTCACAATTTCTGTGCTATATGGATCATCCTTTCTTGTATGAAATTGTACATAATAGTATAGATTTTCTGCAGCAGATTCACCTTGAAATTCATGCCTTCTCAGTTCCTTGATTTCTGTGCTAACTTTCTACTGTACGACTTGTGTAAAAACTGTACCAAACTGCTTATATTTAATGTTGTATGGACTTCATTCAATGCTAGAATATGTGTCTTGGTTTGTGTGCCAATATATTTGTCTTCCCCCCCTTCTTGCAGCTCAAACTCTCTTTTCTTTTGTTCTCTTCTTATTGTTCTCTCTTTTTTCTCTCTTCAAATGCTCATGAATAATAATGAATGGTGCCACAATCCCTAAACTCCCTTTTTGTTCATCCCTATGAAAATGACCTAACCCTAAGATATAATGGTTGAGATTAAATCTCAAGTCATATAGATCAACGGTTGTGATATAAAGTCACTTTATCACAACTTGGATAATTTAAGTCACCTTTTCATTAAATATGCACATAAAGTCACTTTGACTTTATATCTCATAAAGTTAATATCTTGGGGATCACTTTTGGATATTTCCCCTTATGCTAGACACCAATCCTATAAGGAGAACACTTTTCCAAGGTACAAATTTTTAACACTCCCTCTTACCACGGAAAGTGTTACTCACCACTCCTAGTTTATCTCTAAAGTATTCAAACTTTCCTCTCCCCAAAGACTTTGTGAGAATGTCTGCTACCTGCTCATTAGTGGATATGTACTGAATCTCAACTACCCCTCTTTGAACATAGTCTTGGATGAAGTGATATCTGATCTCAATGTATTTAGACTTGTCATGAAACACCATATTTTCTAATAGTTTTATGCTGCTATGATTTTCATAGTATTTCACTGTAGGCCTCAACTACTGACCAAATAAACCAACTGACAACTTGTGAAGCCATATGGCCTCAAAACTGGCCTCACTAGATGCCATGTACTCTGCCTCAGCAAAAATCAGTGCCAATGATATTTTTTTTTTTTCTGATTGAACCATGAAACAACTACTGAACCCAATCTAAAACAACACGCTGAAGTACTTTTCTTGTCAAAAACATATGATGCCTAATCTGAGTCTATGTAGCCCATCAAATTGACTCCATATCCTCTCACATAGTCCAAATCATAATCCACCATACCCTATAGATACATGAGCACATGTTTTTATACCACCCAATGCACTCTCCTAGGCTCCACCATAAATTGAGTGAGAGTGTTGACAACAAAAAACATATCTGGCCTGGTGTTGGCACTCAAATTTTTGGGTTCTTTTTTGCACGCTTGCACAAACAAAATTTGTGCGTGCTCATCCAAAAGTTTTGCAAGTGCATAAGGATATGTGTGAAATAATTCCATAGTGCGTGTATCAAACCGTGTTTTGTTAAGAAACACACCAAGTATAAAGGTGATCAAAAGTGTGAAAATGCGAGTTTTTTCAGTTGAGCGTGCAGGTCCAAGTTTTGTCAGTTGTGCCGAAAACCAAGAAAATGCCTATCGATATTAAGAAAGGAATCACCGGGATATCTCCCATACTGATTTCTTCCAGTAGCATATGAAGACGTGGGGTGACCAGAAGATGAGTTGGCAATGTATTTAGGATTTCCCCTGATGTAGAGAGCCTATGTGGAGCCCTAATAGGTACCAAAATCACGCGAGGTTGTTAGATCAGATGAGAAAGTGGAGAATAAAAATTAAGGATAATGATCCCCAACATAAAAATATATAAAAGAGATCTCTCATCTTAGAAAAGAGGCTAGATAAGTTCCAAATGCATCCGTCCCAGAGCTCCGAGTTAGCCTATTGTAATCTTGTGTTGTATGGAGAAGTCTCTCGTGTCTTCTATTTTGTCTGAATCTTAAATCTCAATGAAAGGCACATACTTTTGTATTCCCATTGTTTATATAGTAATGAGATGAAGTCTTATGGATGTTCAACTCAGTTATTCAACACAATGTAAATCTCTAATAGGATGGAATACCTCCAGTAATAAAGATATGGAAGTTTTTTTCTATCCTGTGTTTGTTATGATTGAGTAGCTCCTGTGCATGTATATTTTTAATCCTTATTCCTTATTATAATATTAGATATGAGTTACATGGATTCCATTTACAATATTGTTTGGTATGTTTAATTCTCTATCCTCAACAAAAGACCTTATGGTCTCTGTGATCCTCTCTGCATCTCAGGTGAGAGCTTCATCGACCTTGGTTGAGGATTGGTATGCTGATGTTTAGGGTCTTTTTTGGACACGCTCTCGATGAACCCTGAGTTTCAAACCACACAATGTTAAGAAACTAAGTGAGCGTGCAAGCGTGTACTGAAACAACGACACTGCACAACTCAAACACATGGTTTTGTTGCTGGGACCTGAAGTCTTGTTGATATTGATGGAGGAAAAGAGAAACGTGGCGGCATCCATCTAAGGAGGATATTCCAGACTAGATAGAAGCGAAGGAGGACAAGTTTTCTTTGTGAGATACAAAAGGATTGTGGATGAACACGAAATAATGGAAAGGTAGATATATTCACTCTGATATGCACAAACTCTTTTCCACTGAATTTCCATGTTTGTTTAATGAATAGTTAAAAAGACAAGAATAAGTGAATTCAACTATGTTACCATTGGAGCCAATAGTACGAGATCAAGCCAATATTAATAGTCTAAAGGAAATGGATAAAAAATGGACTCGGGATATTGATTTCTAGTTTTCCTGAGTGAAGGAAGGCTACATTGTGTAGTTTTCTATAGAATATAGTAATTCTTTCAGCGAGGCTAAAATAAAGTTTGAACAAGGTCCAATAAAGAAGATGTTAGAAGAGATCCCCCCTTGGATCAAGATGTTGTTCATAGAAAAATAATGATGCACATGGAGCCTACAACGATGGCTGAGTAAACCCCTTAGCATGGGGGGGGGGGGTTTCTGGAAAAGGTGGGGGAAAAAGAAACAGAGCACGGATCTAGTGAGGAGGATCAAAGACTTTGTTGATATGAGGTGAGGACTGGAATGGTGTTAAGAAACACATATCAATATAGCATAGAAAAACCTCAGAATAAGTACTCAATGCCTTGAAAAAGAGAGAATTTCAGGTAATAAGCCTCTTCGAGGGGGAAACCTCCTTATACCCCACATAAATGTCCAAATACAAGATGATTCCAAATGAAAATGTCTCCTTGGTATATATAGGAGATTAAGAGGTACAATTACAACTAATGGACTCAAGTTGACATAAATAAAATAACATTACTAATGTAATATGCCCCAATTAAGGGGTAATGAGACACTATTTAGGGATTAACATTCCCCTCCACAAGTGTGTTCCGCAATTCTTGAGTAACTCTGGATGCTTCTATATAAAAGACTCATCTTCCCAAGTGGAATATTTAGCCGGTAGTTTCCATTTAATGAGATAATCTGGAATGGATCTATTCCTCAGTTGGAGAATTCTTGTGTCAGTGATGGCTTTAGGCTCCAATATAATTTTTCCTTCCTCGTCAAGTTCTAGCAATATAGTTTGAACTGGGATCTTGTCACCTATAACCTTCTTTAAGCATGAAACATGGAAAACTGGGTGTACTCGTGAAGATGCAGGAAACTCAAATTTGTATGCCATAGTACCAATCTTTTGCAAAACCTTATAAGGGCTATAGTACTTTGGTGATAATTTATTACCCTTCTTGGCTTGCTTGAGGGACATTTGTTTGTATGGTTATAGTCTTAAAAACACCCAATCCCCTACTTCAAAACTTCTTTCACTATGATGTTGATCTACTTGTTGTTTCATGTGATTCTGTGCCATGGTAAGGTTGTCCTTTAAGATTTGGAGAACTTGTTGTTGAGGCTCGATGTGATTTTCCACTGATTTAACCTTATATTTTTCTTTTAGAGAAGAAGTGATGGAAGGAGGGTGGTATCCATAGAGTTCCATAAATGGTGTACTTTTTGTTGCAGTATGAAAGAAAGTGTTATACCACCATTCTGCCAAGGGTAACCATTTGAGCCATTGTGTTTGTTTATCAGAGACAAAGCAACGAAGGTATCCTTCTAGAAATTGGTTCACTATCTCGGTTTGTCCATCAAATTGAGGATGATAGGATGAGATATGAGCCAATTGAGTACCCAAACAAGAAAATAATTCTGTCCAAAAATGTACAGTGAAGATGGGATCTCTGTCACTTACAATAATATTTGGGCTGCCATGTATCTTTTGAACTGTCTCCATGAATGCGGTGGCACCTGTACTGGCTTTGAAGGGATGAGCGAGTGCACAAAAGTGTATGCACATGGTGAGTTTATCAACAATCACCATGATGACACTCTTTCCTTCAGACTTTGGTAACCCTATTATGAAATCCATGGAAACCTCCTCCCAACGCTGACTTGGGATGGCTAATGGTTGTAAACGACCTGGGGTCTTAATTGTTTCCCACCTTATTTTTTTGGAAAACCAAACATTCTGCGACAAACCTTTGAACATCAGTTTTAAGGCCATCCCAAAAAAATTCCTTCTTGACCCTATGGTAGGTTTTCAAAAATCCTGAGTTCCCTCCTATAGGAGAGGTGTGCAATTCCAATAGTACCTTTTATTTGATTTGGGAGTTCTTACATAAATATAAGCGATCTTTGTACCATAGTGAATCATTTTTCCATGAAAATGCATCTGATGCACTGGAATCCTGCTGCAACCTTTGAATGAGAGTCCACACTTTTTCATCATTCTTCCATTCATCCCTTGCTTCTATTATCCAATCAGGTTGGATGATCGAGATATCACAGAGAAAGGCCTCAACATCATCATCCTTTCTTGAGAGTGAATCTACCACAACATTTTTCTTCCCTTTTTTATAGACGATTTCAAAATCATAACCCAATATCTTGGTCACCAATTTTTGTTGTTCTTCTGAAGATAGTCTTTGTTCCAAGAAGTATTTAAGACTATCATGATCTATTTTGACCTTGAAGTGCCTACCTATTAGGTAAGGACGCCATTTCTTCAATGCATGTAGTATTGCCATCATTTCCTTCTTATAAATGGGTTTGTGTAAGTCCTTTCCCTTGAGTGGTCGACTTTGAAAATCCAGGGGCCTTGATTCTTACATTAGGATAGCAGCAATTCCATTTCCCGAGGCATCACATTCCACAATAAAGGTTTTTATGAAGTATGGACTGGTCAAGACATGAGCTTTTCACATCACCTCTTTAAGTTGTTCAAAAGATTTAGCTTCCTCCAGAGTCCATGAAAATGCATCCTTCTTATTTAGTGTTGTTAAAGGTGGTGCTATTCTTCCATAGTGTCGAACAAACTTGCGGTAGTAACCTGTCAAACCAAAAAATCCTCTAATATTCTTCAATGTTTTGGGAATCAGCTAGTTCATCATGGCCTTAATCATGTTAGGGTCTACCTTGACACCTCCATGAGATACAATATGACCCAAATACTCTACCTCCTTCACCCCAAAGAAACATTTGGATGGTTTGGCATATAGTTGTTGCTCCTTTAGTAGTTTTATCACCTTGTCAACATGTCACACATGATCCTCCCAAGAATTTCTATAGATTAGTATATCATAAAAAAATACTCACACAAAGTTTTGAAGGAAGGGCTTGAAAATGGAATTCATCAACCCTTGGAATGTGGAAGGTGCATTTGTAAGGCCAAAAGGCATGACCAAAAATTCATAATGGCCTTCATGAGTTCAGAATGCTGTTTTTGGGATATCTTCTTCCTTCATTCTAATATGATGATACCCTGAACGAAGATCCAACTTTGTGGAATAGATTGCTCCATGTAGTTCATCTAACAATTCATCAATGGCGGGAATGGGAAACTTATCTTTAATAGTGATCTTGTTGAGATCTATATAATATGGACACATATGCCACGATCCATCTTTCTTGAATTCCATTACCACCGGTGTAGAGTAAGAACTTTGGCTAGGTCTAATAATTCCAACCTCTAACATTTCTTCAACTATGTGCTCAATTTCACTCTTCTGGGAATAAGGGTATCTACAAATGTAAGATGAACCAGAAGCTGAAATTTGTATCACAGATAAGTTAATAATTTCTGTGAATATTCTCTAGATTTCAGGGTATGAAACGTTACATAATTTTTTTTATAGCGAAATGCCGCGATGACTCAATTCATGATGATTCCATAACCCTATCTTACATCGACTGTATCTCCTAAAGTATAAGGCCTCAGGAGATGAAATTTTAACCCAACATACCTTGATCCATATACTAAATATCTGCCAAAGGGTTCCTTCTGAAACATCATAGAAAAAAAGTTATAGCAAAAATTCCATGGTGTCTTAGATATAACAGCGAAACCCCAAGACCTTGAGCTCCGATATCATATGTTAAGAACCAAATATCAATATAGCATAGAAAAACCTCAAAATAAGTACTCAACGCCTTGAATAAGAGATAATTTTAGGTAATAATCCTCTTCAAGGGGGAAACCTCTTTATACCCCACATAAATGTCCAAATACAAGATGATTCCGAATGAAAATGTCTCCTTGGTATATATAGGAGACTAGGAGGTACAATTAAAAATAATGGACTCAAGAAAACATAAACAAAATAACATTACTAATGTAATATGCCCCAATTAAGGGGTAATGAACCACTATTTAGGGCTTAACAAATGGATCCAAAAGAGAAGAGGAGAAAATGATCGAAAATATACACAAGAAGAGTTGAGCTAAGGGAGAAGGTTGAGTGAAAGAGTAAAAAACAGTTATTTGAGGGTGCATAATGAGGTGTTAGGCCCCGAATGAAGAGGAATCTCACACCAGGAAGTAGTGTGGGAGAGGATGTTGTGCCAGAATGGAGCACAGGTGAGGACAGGTCTACAAAGAGGCTTGGAGTAAAATATACCAATAGTGACAGTAGTGGTAGTGAGGGCCTAAGTGATGAAGCCCATACCCTTTGGCTATTACAATATCCCACACCCTTGAGAAGAGGAAAATATCACATGTGTGGTGTGTGGGTGTAAATTTGTGGTGTTTCAGTGGACTCAGAAGAGAAATCATCACACAATTACGCTCTAAAAAGAAGAGAAGTTGTCACACAGTATGGTGGGGTACAAATCAAACAGGAATTTGACTCTTGGTGTAGTGGTGGTATGCTAAATATCCAAGTGAGTGGCTCACATAGAAGTAACGTGATGAGTAGAGAAACCAACTCTGTGCAAGGTGGTAGTGTGCAGATTTGATTGGGAGATGAATCACATAGTGGCAGTGCGCGGATTGGCCTAGAGATAGGAATGCACATTGGTGGTGCATAGTCAGATCAAAATTTGAAGGCACAAAATGTGGATGTGCCATAAGTGAAGGAATATGGAGGCTCCCCTCATGGTGGGGGAGAAGAACATATAATGTTGGATAGTATTTCATGACTATAACTAGATATCTCTTTGGGCCCCGTCACAAGAAATTTTAGGAGAATATGGTATTATCCCCCCTTTGTTCCACCCCCCTTGCACATTTTTTATCAAGAAGAACATACAACATATATTGAAGAGGTTGAATTTGAGGAAAGAGAAGAGGAGGAAAGAAGTGACAACACACGTGAAGGAGAAGGTGAAGTCAACAATGATTTACCCCAAGCAATAATGGTTTGGAAGGATACATACAATAGCAGTCAAAAGAGTGGAACTAAATTTGGTTCCAAGATGGACAACCAAGATAGTACAATGATATTTCCCTTGTTCCACGGAATGGGTAAGGATGATGCTCAGAAAAATTGGTTCACTTGAGAAGCAATCTAGTCTGTAAAAAGAGTTACAGATGAGGCGACTAAGATCACACAACTGGAGACTATGTTTAGGGATCGGGCCCTGACATGGTAAGTGAAGTATAAGGATAATTCATCAGTAGGACAAGAGAGGTCCCTGGTTGAGATAAAATAGGATTTGTTTCAATAATTTTAGAAGATGAAGTCAGAATACCAATGTATTACAGAGATAAAGGAAATCAAGTAGAAGGAAGGAGAGACCGTATGGGATTATGATAAAAGGTTCAAAATATTGTTGATAGGCTGATGTTCTAGATCCAAGACGTGAAACAAAGAGAATGGTTCATTATGGGGTTTCTCCCCTATATCCGAGTCCCATTCACCATACAAAAAGTGACGACTTAGACAAAGCAGTCGAGATCACGATGTGCTTGAAAGCCACACCTGAAGGTGCAGAAAAATCGACCGGGTTAGTGAAGTTTCAGTCACAATTGGCCAACCTAAAAATATAGTTGCAAGATATGTCCAAATATTAATTCATGCATGAACATGTGTGACTGATTACATGTTGTTCAGAAGGAAATTGACAGGATGAGTTCCCAATCCTTCCCAATTACACGGTGATAGGTGCACAAAGTCCATTTCCATATGGTTAGTCAGGATGGTGTGAAATATTTTGATACTGGGGCCATGTGCCACCCTGTTTCCCCACCTTACAGAAGTATCAAGCAATGAATCACACCCCCTTATATGAATTTTGTAAGTCCATCAACCATGATATTAGTAGTTTCCGCTCCCTTCAGATTATGAAATATAAAACTCGGGATGCATTCTGGGTACAAGAGGAACAAAAGGGTGGTGAGAACGAAGGTAGTGATAGAGGAAAATATCAAGGAAGACCTTGAGGTGGGTATGGATGCGACCATAGATGAGGATAAGGTGGAGGTGGTGGAAAACTCCCCACATGTTTCAATTACGGTGAGATTGGTCATGTCTCATGATTCTGCGCTAAGAAGTGCGTGCTCTGTGCATACTATTATAGTCATAAAAATGTAACCACGAATTGTATAGAATCACTAAATAAATTGGAAGACAATAAGGGTAATTGTAACATGGTACATGCCGAGCCATACAAAAACAAGAAGAGGAATGGAGAAGTGGACGTCTGGGTAGTAAAGCGTGGAGCAGTGAAGACAAGGGAATACTTCCAACATGGAGAAGGTTTGGGTCAACAAGTAGAGGGAAATATCACAAAGGCTTCCCAACCCCCTCCTAAGTTTGATGCATCTCAACATAAGTAGTTTCTGCACGATGCGAAAAGAGCCTTGGAAGAAGCGAGGGCATGAGGAGCTGCAATGCATGACTCAAAGGTGTCTTGAAGAGGCACAAATCCAAGAGGAAGTTCATAGGGTGACATAAAGGTCGCTAGAAGAAGCACAGATCCATGAAGACGTGCAGCGGGTGACATAGAGGTTTCTCGAGGAAGCGAGTGTGCGCAAAGAAATACAATGCATGACACATATATATTTGGAGGAGGCTCATGTGCATGAAGAAATCTAGCGCACAACCAAAATATATATAGAATAAGCACACAAAAAAACTATGCTACGACATGCTGAGAAATAAGTGTATGAACAACAACGGGAAGAGTTGCAATGCACAATGCATGCATGATCCTTGCATGACCTCGGTCTCATGGTAGAAGAAGAAGATCAAGTCAATAAATTCTTGCATTTTTGTTTTCATTTTCTCAGAGATCTAGAAGATGTGAGTAAGTTGACTTAGATGTTAACTTCTTTCATGAAAGAACAAGGAGAAGAGACCATCATTACAAATGCACTTCCAGAAAGATATGTCTACCAGGTCAGCAGGAAAAAGTGCACTGACTAAGAGTTTAAGATGAAAACAAAGCTTGGTGTGTATGATATGGATGGAGTCATGTTGGATCTATGATCCGATGTGAACATTTTACCGAATAAATCCTGGAAAGTAATGGGGAAACCAAAGTTGGTCTGGTCTCCCATTGAACTTCAATTAGCAAACTAGTACAATATTTACCCCATTGGTCGGATGGAGGAGGAGGAGGTGAATATAGGAGTAAAAACGAAGCCCGACTTCGAATTCATTGAAATCATGGATGAGTCAGACCCCTACCCTAAATTTCTAGGAATCAACTGGGCTTTTGATAACAATTCGGTGTTGAATTTGAAAAAGAACCAAATTTCATTTGAGACTGACACCCTGCATGTAGTTGCAACCACTAGATTCATATGAAGGAGACTGCTACAATGAGATTGTTGACGTGGATGCACATAACTTGGAAATTGGAAATATTTACAAGGTTACGGGGTGCAACAAGGATTATATCAACCCCACTGCAAACAAGGAATTAAGTTGGAGAAGTGTAAAGTATTATGACATGGATTATGAATATTCCTTGGATAGATGGTAGAATAATATTTATGAGGTGTCAACAAGGCGATGTGAGTGGATCACCAAGGAAGTAAGATGGATAGCATATGAACTTTCCGATGTTCTGCGGTTTGATGGCACTAGGATAGTGGAGACATTCCTGGTCCAAATGGAGAAGACCATCCCTACATAACAGAGACTCTAGGCCATGGATGCAATGGTTCATGGGACCCTGACATGGTGGTGGGCGATTCATCACCTGAATATTCAAAATTGGGTTCAGGTAGCCAAGTTCCTCTCGATCCTCCCATTCATTCTATCCCTACAATCCCATCATGTCACGACTTTGATAACCCCCAAAATTCGACTGATCGAGACTTCCTGCTAGGCATGGCCACCCCTAAAAAACACGATGAGTAGAAAATGATTCTCTCTCTTGAGGGAAATATGTTTTTGGCCATAGTTCACCGGATGCACCAGTGAATGTCCCAACTCAAGTAACATGACATAATACAAATGGCCTGCACAACAATGACATGATCTTCCTTCAAATTTTCCCTACTAACTATGAAGCAACTGGCTCAAGTACGAGCCAAGTAATAGTGGTGGGGGCTTATTGGCACCTAAATTTTTGGGTCCAGTTTTTTTGTGCGTGCACAAAAAAAAGTTGTTCGTGCTCATATGGGTGTTTTGTGAGCGCCTAAGGAGATGAGGGAAATAATTCCATAGTGTGTGCATTGGATCAGGTTTTGTTAAGTAGCGCGCCAAGTCTAAAAGAGGTCAAGGGCGTGCTGATACGAGTTTTGTTAGTTGAGTGCACTGGTCCAAGTTTTTTTAGTTGCGTCAGAAACCAAGAATATTCCCGCCAGAAGAAAAAAACAAATCACTAATATATCTCTCGAAATTATCGCCGCCAACAATAGATGAAGACGTGGTGCGGGAAAAATATGAGTTGGTCAAGAAGTTAGGATTTTCCCTGATGCAAAAAACCTATGTGGAGCCCTAAAAGGTGCTAGAAGTGCATGAGGCCATTAGATCAGATGAGCGAGTGGAGAAGAACAATGAAGGACAACACTCCCCAACAAAAAACTATATAAAGGAGATATCTCAACTCAGAAAAGAGGTTGGCTAAGTTCTGAATGCATCATTCCAAGAGCTCTGAGTTAGCCTATTGTAATCATGTGTTGTATGGAGAAGTCTCACGTGTGTTCTATTTTGTCTGAATCTTAAATCTCAGTGAAAAGAGCATATTATTGTATTCCCATTGTTTATATAGTAATGAGATGAAGTATTATGTTTTTTCATATAAGTTATTCAACACAATGTATATTTTTGATACAATGGAATACCTCCAGTAATAAATATATGGAAGTTATGTTCTATCCTATGTTTGTTATGAATGAGTATCACATGTGCATGTATAGTTTTAATCCTTAGTTCTTATTATAATATCAAACATGAGTTACATGGATTCCATTTACAATAATGTTTGGTATGTTTGATCCTCCATCCCTAGCACAAGAAATTATGGCCTCTGTGATCCTCTCTGCATCTCGGGTGAGACCTTTCTCAGCCTTGGTCAAGGATTGATATGCTGATGCTTAGGGTTTTTTGTTGGACATGCTCTGAATGAACCTTGGGTCTCAAACCCACCAGTGTTAAGAAGGTTAGTGTGTGTGCAAGTGTGTATTAAAATAGCGACAATGCGGGGTTTAATACCGAAGGTTCATCTAGAGTGTGTCCAAAAAAACCCTAAGCACCGAAATATCAATCTTGGGCCAAGGCTGAGGAAAGTCTCACCCAATATGTAAAGAGGATCACAGAGACCATAAGGTCTTGTGATCCTAAACACCTGGTGTTTACCAAATACATCAATGAACCAATCAACTAACAATATATTATGGGATCAACTAACTCAGAATCATAAGCATTAATCTTCTTCAAGTTGGTAATCATGGGTGTTGACATAGGCCTACATTCCTCCATCTGAAATCTCTTCAGGATGTCAACTGCATACTTTCCATGCCTTAGAAAAATGTGTCATGGTTCCTTCCAAACCTCCAACCCCAGGAAATAATGCATCAACCCAATATATTTCATTTCAAATTATGAAGAAACAACTCTCTTGCAATAAGCTATGAGTCTCTCTACTCTAGTAATGAAAATCATCAACATATAATATATTAATAAATGGATCCTCTCCAACCATAATGTTGTAAAGGTTGGGATCCACATCACTCTTCACAAAACTCATTTACTGGAATTAAGTATCAATCCTCGAATACCAAGCTTGGGGAGCTTGATTTAGTCCTTATAATGTCGTTTTCAATATACATACATGCAACTTTATCATGCACTTCAAAGCCCAATGGTTTCTCAATGTACACCTCCTCATGTATGAATCCATTCGGAAATGCAGTTTTTACATCCATCTGGTGGATCTTCTAACTCATCTCTACTACATCGGAGATCACTTCCTTGATCGAAGTATATTTAAAAACCAGTGCAAAGGTATCATTGTAATCAACTCCCTCTATCTGTGAGAACCCTCTAGCCACAAACCGAGCCTTGTACTTCTCAATTATTTCATCTGCAACATGCTTCATCTTATAGAGCCACTTGGAAGTCACTACTAACTTCCTTTCAGGTCTTGAAAACATATCGCACACATAATTCTTCATGATGGAATTGTACTCTTCCACCATGGAATCCATCCAGACCTGCTGGTTTTCTTCCTCCTCAAAAGTGAAAGGCTTAGACTCATTGATACTTCTCACCATAGCTAAATATCTACAAAAAATCTATGGAACTTTAATCTCCTTGAAAGTATTCCTGGGATTTCCCACTGATTCTTGAGATTCCTTCAAGGTCTCTTTAAACCATAATAGATTCCTCTTCCTTGAAGTAACCTCCTGTGGAGGGGAATCCTCCTCATCCCTATAATGTGAATATTTTATTTCTGAAGAAGATGCTCTTGTTGTTATCTATGAGCCAATAATTTGAGATCCTGAAACCCGGGGGCCTATGACCTGTGACTCAGTCACCTTTGAACCCGTCACCCTTGACATTGGTGATCCTGAACTTTGTGATAATACAGCCCATGGTGAACTCACCTGAAGCTGAGGAGTCTGTTGCTCCTCATGGTCAAAATATTGTGACCTCCTAAAGTATTTTTCCTCCTCAAATCTCACATCTCGCCTCAAAACTGTCTTCTTCAAGGAGGGAATGTATATGCAAAAAGCCTTTGAGGTCTTGCTATACCAAAAAAAAAGACTCTTTTCTTCCACGGGTTCTATTTTTTTCCTCTTCTATGAAGGGACACATGTGTAAGGTACCAAATCTATTATAATAGATGAAAACCAAAATATTACAGAGAATAATAGTGGAACAACATAATAGATGAAACCACAACACCAAAATAATACCTTTATTAATAGGAAACAATGTTCACTTGCCTATTAGAGGGGGAAACATCCAACAAATAAGCACTCTATTATAATAATTCTCAATACAAAACTTCTCATGACCTCGAATCCTATTTATACTAAGTATATATACCAAAATAACGATATAGAGGAAGATCTTCTAGAAGTGAAAGCTTCTATTAGGTCTTCTTACATTTGGCTTATTCTTCCTTATTACTAGGCGTTATTAATATTGGCCTTTATTACATGTAAAATATATTATTCTACATACGTGAGGGGTTATGGAGGTTAGGTCCGTAACATGCCCTACCCCTTCAAAAACAACCTTGTCCTCAAGGCTCCTAGGTGGCATCCGCTAGAGTTGTATCTTTCCATTGTACTAACAGTTCCTTGATGGTGCATTGATGGAGATGATGCTCAAGCTGGTCCAAGACTGATTGTGGCTACAACCAAATGGAACATTCTTCATCCAACTTGGGAAGACTGGTTTGCATTTGGCACTTAGTTCCAATCACCTTCTTTAAGCAGGAAACTTGGAAAACAAGATGGAGCTTAGAATGACTGGGAAAAGCTAACTGATAGGAAACCTGTCCCACACACTTTAGATTTGTATAAGGAACATAAAATTTTGGTGCCATTTTATGACAATGGTCAGCTTTGATGAAGTCTTGTTATAAGGTTTCAATTGAATAAACACCTAGTTCCCTTCATCAAATTGACGTTCTGAGCGACCTTGATCCATGACCAAATTATCAAGGTCAAATCAAATGGGGACTATCCTCTCGAACGATAAGAGTTTGATCAACCGTCTGGACTGTCGAGATTCCTGACATGTATGAGAGAAATGAAGGTGGATTTTTTTCCATATACCGCTTCAAAAGGATTCATGCGAGTAGATGTATGGTAAGAAGTGTTGTACCACCATTCAACTAAGGGTAACCATTGAGCTCACTGATTTTTTATTTCAGATTAAACACACCTCAAATATGTTTCCAAAGACTTTTTGAAAACTTCAGTTTGACCATCAATCTAGGAATGATAGTTGGTGTTGAGATTCGAGTGGGTGTCCTATAGCCAGAACAATTCTTGCCAAAAATTGTTGGTGAAAGTGGGATCTCTGTTAGAAACAATAGAATGAGGCATTCCATGAAGCTTGAAGACATGATCCATGGAAATTTGAGCCATAGTGGAGGTGGTAAATGGGTGTTGAAGAGCACATAAATGAGCATACTTGGAAAGTCGATCAACTACCACCATGATGACTAACTTATTTACCGATTTAGATAAAACAACAATGAAATCCATAGAGATATCCCTACAAATAGTGGGTGGAATCGAGAGTGGTTGTAGTTTTCCCGAGGATTTGAATGTTTCTGAATTGTTGCATTGAAAGACATCACATTATTCCATAAAAGTGTGAATGTCCCATTTCATACCATCCTAGAAAAAATAATGTTTGACCCTGTCATAGGTTTTGGTAAACCTTGAGTGCCCAACTATGGGTGTAGCATGAAGCTTAAAAAGTACCATGGATTCAAGTTGTGACTGTTTACTTAAATACATACAAACTTTGTAGAAAATCTCATAATTGTGCCAAGAGGACCCTAGGGAAATTGGAGAATTGTCTTGAAATTGTTGGATCAGATGCAGATTTTTGGGATCTTGCAGTCATTCCTGGAGAACAACTTGGACCCAATCTATTACAATGAAAGATAGGGAAAACATGGACCACATTGTCGTTTCCTTTATTTTAAATGATTTCATAATCATATCCAAATAGCTTGTTCACCCATTTTTGTTTCTTCAAGGATGAAATACGTTTCTCCAAAAAATACTTGAGTCTTTGATGATATATCTTAATTTGGAAGCGTTTCCCCAATATATAAGGGCGCCACATATCCACTGCATGTAGAAGAACCAACATTTACTTTTCATAGATTGATTGGCCCAAATGTCACTTTGACATTTGTTTGATGGTAAAGGCCAAAGACCATCCATCTTGCATAAGGACTGCTCGAATTCCTCTCCCAGAAGCATCACATTATAGGACAAAGGTCTTTGTGAAGTCAGGAAGGGCCAATACAAGAGTGGTGCACATAGCCACCTTCAAGGATTGAAAGAAATGATCAGTTGCTAGAGTCCAAGTGAAAGAATTATTTTTAAGGAGAGTAGTGAGAGGCACCAGAATATTTCCATAATTCTTAAAAAACTTGTGATAATAGTCTGTTAAACCGAAAAATGTCGCGAGATTTTGAGAGTCTTAGGGCGAGGCCAATCCTGCATAGCTTCAATCTTCTTAGGGTCCACCCTAACACCCACCCTGCCAAGAATATAACCCAAGTACTCAACTTCTGAGGCTCCAAAAACACATTTATATTTTTTGAGGAAAAGTTGGTGTTGAGAGAGAAGATGAATAAATTGATCCACATGAGCAATATGGGTTGTCTAGGTTTTACTATAGATGAGAATATCATCAAATATAAAACTAAGAAAAAATAATGGAGAAAAGGATGGAATACATGATTCATGAGGCTTTGGAAAGTGGATGTAGCATTACACAAACCAAAGGGAATGACCAAGAACTCATAGTGGTCCTCATGATTTTGAAATGCAGTCTTAGGTATGTATTCCTCTTTCATATGTATGTAGTGGTATCCAGAACAAAGATCAAGTTTTAGTAAAGAAATGCGCATTACTTAATTCATCCAAGAGATCACCAATGACATGAATGGGAAATTTGTATTTGATGGTGAGTTTTTTGAGGGTACGAAAGTCAAGACACATGCACCAAGAGACTTCTTTCTTAAGGACCATGACCACGAGAGAATAATAAGGGTTGGTACTAGGACAAATAATGCTTGCGACGAGAAATTCTTGAGCAATTTTCTCAATTTCATTTTTCTGGGAAAATGGATGTTGATAGGGACAAAAATTAGGAGGAAGGATGTCAGGGATGAGGGGAATGGAATGATCATGAACACCATGGGAAGGAGGAAGTCCCTGGGGAGTGGAAAAAACAACTTGATGTTTGGAGAGGATATATTGGAGGTCAGAAGGAACAAAGAGTCTCTTAGTGGCATGAATGGAATGGAGTTGTGAAATAATGTTGTACTGACCTTTTTTGAGGAGGTTTTTCATGTGATGGGAACTAATGATCTCAGGGGAACCTGCTGTGATTCCTTGGAACTTATATTATTGGTCCTCCTGGATGAATTGCATGGTTAATTCCTTAAAATCCATGAGAATGGGGCCCATAGTTTGTAACCATTCAACACCTAGCATAATGTCACAACCACCCATGTCAATATAAAACATATGAGATTTCATGTGGTACTGACCTATTTGGAGCAGGGATGATTTTAGGGGCTAAATTTCACTCATGGGATAATTTTCCATGGTTTTTCCAAAAAAGAGATTCAGTATTTTAAAAATGATTCGTCCAAATTCTATAGGATACAATTATTTTAATTTAAAAATCGCCAAAATTTTATAAAAAGTGTATAAAATCCTTAGAAATTTGAATATTTTTACAAAAATATCGCCAAACATTTATAGTTGGAATATGAAGGATTAATAAGATTCACCAAGGTTTCTACATTTTAAAATAATTTTCCATCCTTAAAATCATCGCTGATTTGGAGACACATTTTCAAAATGGCCCCCACATTTTATGGACCTTCCATTGACAATCATGATTTGAAAGTTGTTGACTTCTCAGATATAACAATTAGTTTCTTGGGAAATGTGATGGTGAATAAAATTGTGGGTGATACCACTGTTAATGAGGATGATGACCTTCCAATGCATGATGTAACCAATTAGATTCAGGGTTTGGGGAGTAGAGAAGTCAGTGAGAGCATTCAATGAAATGACTTGTTCAACTTCTGGGGGGTCTAAGGGTGGAGTCAAGTTTGTGGGTTAAGGTGACTCAACCATGTTGTGTCCTATCAACAACATGTCATCTACATACAAGACCAAATAAATCAAATGATCACCAATTAATTTGAAATACACACAATGATCCTCTTTACTTCTTGTGAAGCCAAGTCCCAACATATACGTATCAAAATTTTTATACCACATCCTTGTTGATTATTTTAAATCATACAAAGACTTTTTCAGCTTGCATACCAACTCCTCTTTCCATTCACAACAAATCCTTATGGCTTCTTCATGTATATTTCTTCTTCCAGATCCCCATGTAGGAACACTGTCTTCATATCTATCTGTTCTACCTCAAAATCAAACACAACAACAACAAATAAAAAAATTCTAATAGAAGTTTACTTGGCAAAAGGAGAAAAAATATCACCAAAATCAATTCCCTCAACCTTGGAATATCCCTTTGCTACTAACCGAGATTTGTATTTACCCACTTTTTCTTCTTCATTCAACTTCCCTTTGAATACCCATTTGCTGCAAATGAGATTTCTTCCAATTGACAACTCCACTAGATCCCAAGCCTCATTCGTATCCAAGGCTTCCATTTCTTCGACTATGGCCTTTCTCTAGAGTTTTCCATTTTCTGAATCCACTACCTCCCTTACATTTCTAGGATAATCATCAGTAATACACAAAGAAATTTTTGAATGAAAATCAGGTGGAGTATACCTTTCTGGTATCCTTTTTTCTCGAACCAATATTCTCAATACTGGAGTATGCGGATATTCTTCTTTTGATTCATGTTCTTCTGCAGAGTCTAATTCATCATCCTTTAACTCAAACTCTTTCTTCTCTGGTTCTTCCTTACTTGGTAGGACTTACTGTTTGACAAAAAAAATCATTTCTCTAAATACCATATCTTGGCTATACAAAACCTTCTTAGTTTCTGGGTTCCAAATCTTATAACCTTTGAGACCATCTTTATACCTAATAAAGATACACTTTTCAGCCTTCTTATCTAACTTACTCCTATTTTCCTTTGGAAAATGAACATAGGCCTTACAACTAAATACCTTGAGATGTGCGAGAGAGCGTTTCTTACCTGGCCATACCTCATGTGGAGTCTTGTCATATAGTACTGATGAGCTTGATCGATTGACCATGTAACATGCAATACCCACTGACTCTACCCAAAATTCTTTCCCTAACCCGACACCACTGAACATGTACCTTTATTTTTCCATTAGGGTCCCGTTCATCCTTTCTGCAACTCCATTATGCTGAGATGTATAAGGAGTATTATTCTCCCTTGCTATACCACTTTTATTGCATAATTATTCAAATTCATTCCCGCAGAACTTTCCACCATCATTCGTCCTCAACAACTTAATTATTTTCTTTGTTTTATTCTCAACAAGAGCCTTAAACTCTTTAAACCTATCAAAGTATTCATATTTGTTCCTGAGAAAATATATCCAAGTATTCCTCAAGAATTCATCTATAAATGAGACATAATACACATATTTTCCCAATGATGCAATTGAAACAGGGACAAACACATCACTGTGCACTAGCTGTAAAATTCCTTCTTTCCTCGTTGCATCGGAGGGGAACCTTACCCGATTTTTCTTCCCATATACACAATGTTCACAGAAATCAAAAGCTAGAGAGTAGTTAGACATACCTTCAACCATGCCTTTACCATGAATAGTCGAAGACCCTTCTCTCCGAGATGCCCCAATCTTTGATGCCACAACATAACCTTTTCTCTAGATACTATAGGAGTTTTTTCTTCTTCAAATCCAATATAAGGAAAAATGGAACTATTACACCCATCACTAATAGTGCTTCCTTGCAACTTATACAAAGTTCCAATACAAAATCCCTTCAACAAAACCATTTCTCCTCGAACCATCTTGTAGGTTTCTTTTTCAAATATTGTTTTTACCCCTACATTGTCCATTTTTCTTACATAAATCAAATTTTTGGCCAATCCTGAGATGTATAGATCATCAGGTAGTGTTCTAATCCTTCCATATATGAGCCTCAACTTGACTCTTCCTCGTCCTATGATTTTGGCTGTCGAGTCATCACCTAATAAAACATTACCTCCATCATACCTTTCATATTCATAGAAACACTCCCTATGGGGAGTCATATGAAAGGATGCACCTGACTCAACCAACCATGCCTCATGATATGCATGTGTGATTAAATAAGCCAAGTGGAAATCTCCTCCTTCTTCCTTGGAGGTATTTTCTTCTGTAGAGAGAGAACCTTTAGATTCCTTCAATTTCTCAACATTCATGGATCTACATTGATTCTTGAAGTGCCCTTCTTTTCCACATCTCCAACATACCTTTACAAAATTTCCAGGAGATTTATATCTACCTTTAGATTTATATCTCCCACTTGAGGACTTAGATCTATTTCTTTCCTGGGAGAGTCCTCTTGAAAATAATGCATTTGTTCTCTGTCCTTCCATGTTCTTCCGTCTCATCTCCTCTGAAAACAAGGAAGAGACCACATCATCGAAACTAAAGGTATTTGTATTAATACCTATATCCACAACCAAACTATCCCATGAGTATGGTAAATATCATAGTAAATTGATACACTTATCTTCATCTAAAATTTTAATCTCAACAT
The DNA here is from genome assembly GCA_010110895.2 of Picea sitchensis. NCBI lineage: Eukaryota > Viridiplantae > Streptophyta > Pinopsida > Pinales > Pinaceae > Picea > Picea sitchensis. The sequence continues at coordinate 203,818 of SNQJ01S0016607.1, read as the reverse complement.
ATAATAACTGACTTAACACAATATTGAAAGCATTCAAGTGCTCTGTCACTGAGTATCCATCTCTCATCACAGGTTATACAAATTCTTCCAAAAGAAAAAAATATTTACCAGGGAATTACACTAATACAAGTTCCCCAACTTATCCCATAACTCCTTGACTATAGCTACCCTTGACACATTCAGTAATATTGAATCTGAGAGACACAATTGGATTGTGTTGTTTGTCTTTCGATCCAAATTTTTCCAGTAATATACAAACATTCCTATAGGTGTAGTTCTTGGATCCACCATGATCCACTGATCTCTATCTACCAACAAACCTTCCATATTGAGCTTCCACAACTCAAATTTTTTCCCATTAAATTTCTCGATCTCTATTTTCAAACTGATCATCATTTCTTTTCACTTGAAGAATCAATACCACATATCTCCCACTGTAATAAGGCTCATCACAATACCGAGACAAACCAATGACTACAAAGGCGTCCCCCTGAAGACAATAATTGATTTTATACCAAATGTATATTTTAACCTTGTACAATGATTTACTGCAAATATATTTTCAATAAAAGAACATAAAAGATACAATGGAAAATACACACATTACATAGAGATTTTTCCCTAGAAACCCAAACCAGGAAAAACAACATATTCTATATTCATTCTCATCATACAATGTTTACAATAAAATATACATATAGGATCCCGTAGCATCCAAAACACTAATCAAATAACCAATATTAGTCATCAAACCTTATTCCTTAACCAAAAATAGAAAACCATCGACAAAAAACCATGTGTTGAAAAACTGCCCAAAAATGGATGCAAAAACCACCAATTTGTTTTTCGGGGGCACTTCCCCCAAACCCCTACAACCCCTTGGACATGGGGGCTATTCCCTCCTATGAACCCCTCTAGAAATGGGGTGCTCCACCCCCCTCTAACTTACCCTCTTACCCCCCTACGTACCCGACACAATGTAGACACTAGTTCTAACCATGAAAAGAATATAACACATACCCAACAACCAATTCCAATGAGGATGATGGCCTTCCAATGCTTAAATTAAAGAATTAGCTTGAGGGTTTGGGGAGGAGAGAAGCTAGTGAGAGAATTCATGTAAATGATCAGTTCAACTTCTAGGGGGTCTGACGGTGGAGTTAGGTTAGTGGGTTCAGGTGACTCACCCACAGGGGGAGCCACAACCTCTTCTTCAAAAACATCCTCAGAGATGGGCATACAAATATTTTGTTCATTACACTTATGCCTAGGAAATTATTTTTCATCACAATTATAACAAAGGCCCTTGAGTTGGAAACATTCTCGGAAAAAAACATTAGACATGGCCCTCCATGCAGAAAGCCAATCACTTAAAATTATCTATAAAGTCTTCCACTGTGCCAAATTGTTTCAACTTTGTCAAACAACCTAAATGGTGGGTGTTAGTGTCAAAGAGTTCATAAATCTGTGCAAAAAATTGTTTCAAAGAAACATACCCTTGGCGATCATTTTTTCTCCATTGCCACCATTTCCACCATTGCCAACGTTCTTGATCTAGATGAAGAACACCGTACCGGAGTTTGGCCAAATCATCCATAATGTCGTACACATAGAAATAATGTTCCATTTGAGTTACCTAGCTAGTGGGATATGAGCTATGAAATTTGTTCAAATTCACTCACGAAAGGCGTAGGTCATGCTGAAAGTGATGGGGATGAAAAGTATGGGAATTGGAGGAAATTTCACCTTCAAGGTGCAAAGGTGGGTCAGAGGAGGTGTTGGAGCTGCCCTTGTTTTATTTTAACCCTTCACAATTTTCAGTCTTTGATACTTGAAATCTAAAGATGGCCTTTTGATTTTCTCCCCCCCCTCGGAACTTTGAAAAAACTCTGCAACCTTGTCGAATAAGCAGTGATGCCTTTTCTCCCCTCAAAACAAGTTCACTTTTGTAAGAACGTTCGATATTTTTGTTTTATTTCTGGATCTCGCCAGTCGGATACTTTAATCCTTGAATTCACACGTCCCGAGTCACGAAACAACGAACTCTTTTTAATTTTTCACTTAAAACAGAAACCAGGGTAAAGTCTTTTAACTCAATGATTAGACGTCATCGGGGTTTTACGCCTCGACGTTCGTCAAACCCAATTTTTCTTTTTTATAGCCCCGAGAGCCGAGAACACGAGGTACTTTGTGATAACCCTGATCAAGGATTAAAAATAAAAAGCTAACCATGGTTAAATTTGTTCTCGGCATCTCGTCACTCGGCGCTATCTTTTTGAAAGTTACGGCGTCTAAAATCTCGAAACATGAAGTCGCGACGTAATTATAGCAAGATTAATTAGTCGCCTAATCTAAGTTTTTCTTCCCATAAATTGAGCCTTAATTATCGCCATCTCACGGTTTCGCGACTCGGCATACTAATCTCCCAAAAACTTGTCTTCGAAGTTCTGAGTCGCGATATAGCGAATAAAGTAATTAGGCAATTAATGATGCTCCAGATCGTGATTAATGTTAGTTAAGCCAAAATCGGTCCTCGCAGTCTCGCGAATTGAAGACTCAAAATGTTGAAAGGAAATCCACGATGCCGCGAAAAGCGAGAAAATTATTAACGTTGCTAAGTTTGAATATTTTAAAATAAAGCAAGATATGTCTCACGCATCGAGGCTTGCACATTTCCCGAGGTAACTTTTTTCTCTCCATACTCCGACTGACTGTCAAACCGCCAAAATTTATGACATTAATGGGAAGATAAGGTAAATCTATGAATAAGATCAGATTTTTTATGACATAGGTTATTTCTAATTTCGAATTGACAGGCTGCTTTGAAAGGTACTGTTTTTCAAATATAGGCAAGAGCTACGTTTCATTATGCATTTTTTTATAGCACGCAGAGCTCATTGTTTCTGAGTTAACTACTTTCTACATGTATACGCAGTTCTATCAAAGGAGAGAGAAAACACAAACTGTGGCCATGGCTCCGCGGAAAGCAGCAAAGGCAAATGTCGAAGTCACGGGACAGGGCTCAGATAATGTCTCCGATACTTCACCCCGAAGTGTCGAATCCATCTCCGACTGGTCGTTTGTGTCAAATATTCTGCAAGCAGAATTGGTAGATTACTCAGACGACTTCGACGACATCGAAAGAGATGATCTACACACCAAGTACAAGATAATCATCCAATCTAGGATGCACAAGATAACAACCAGGCCACGGTTGCTTCTGTATTACAACATGATCCGGTGGGCATTGGACCACGTAGACTTACCTACCAGGACGATCATGAACAGCCAGCGAGTTACTGTCGGGACTTTTAGGCCCAAGCATCTACAAACCATGTACAAGCTACCTTCTACATCTGAGTATACATATGGTGCCGATTTCCTGGAGGAATTCAAAGAGAAAGAGTGCACCCAGTACGACAAAACCATGTCCGGTTTAATCAAAGATTGGGTTTCACGTACAGCAAAATTCAGAGCAAGCGACCAAAGCGTTTATTCTATCTCTTCTTTGGAGCCACAGTATAAATATGTGGCCATGATGACATGCCGGCTGTTTGGGCGAGAAGACACATCACATTTCTACATCCGATGGGTGCCTCTCATGTTTCGGGTCGCAGAAGGTTGCTCATTTAATTGGGCAAAGATGCTCTCAGACAATTTGGCCAACAGGGTCACAACGTATCGGGAGCAGAAGGCAAGTGGGAAACCGTCCTCATTTTTCATGTCAGCATATATCATGGACGTGGTATGTTCCATGACACCATTCCCATTGATGAGTTGGGCTTGGAATCCAGCCCAAGAAAAACCCGTGCATGAGTATCATGATAAATTATGGGAGAAAAAAGCAGGAAAGTTCACATATGAGATTTTTAATTGGGTGATGGTACCCCTGCATATCACAATGTTTGGGCACCCACCACCTCGCGTCTCGAACATCATTGCAATAGGTCTGAGTGGCATCGCGGATTGGTATGTGGAGGCAGAGTTTTCGTATATCAGAGTTTTCGGGGCTTCTGTTCCCCCTCATACGCTGCCTTTGTTTATCCCCGATAAACTGGCTTGTCAAGAGGTTGCATGGAAAACGATAATTGGAGGAGTGAGCAAAGAACTCAAGGGTTACTCAAAGAAGGTATGTCCTTCTTTTCCCATTCGAATGAATTCATATTATTTATTAGATTTCGGGCATACCAAAGCCGAGGCTGTTGCCCTGGAGGACCTAAGGTTGGTCTCCATCGTGATTAAGAAACATGATCCACAGAAGGTTGTGAGCAATCATTTGGCTCATTGTGGGATTAAGAGATTTGAACATGAAAATTCTCCCTCGGACGAAATTTTTCGAGGGGAGAGATCTTATGAAGAAGTGCTAGCCCGGATCCAATCGTTAGCACCCGAAGACACAACATCTGTATTACAATTCCAGGAACATAGACAAAGATGTCTCCCCACTGTGTTGGGAGGTTCGGCCATTGTCGAGACAAAACATAAGGATGCTGAAGATTCTGCAGACATAATGCCTAACCCTGGAAAAAAATAGGAAGGGGAGCAAGCGAGCAATCCCAAAGCAAAAGAGAAGACTCCGGACCCGCCAAGCAAACAAAATTCGGAGGCTGAAGAAAAAACTCCTGACCCACCGAGAAAGCAGATACTAGAGATTGAAATAGAAACTTCAGGTATGCCAAAGGAGAAGAACCCTGTCGATACTCCAAAGGAGCAGAACCCTGTCGATACTCCAAAGGAATCGACAAAGAAAATAGGACAACCCATCACCTCGGTCACACCCTTGCAGTCGGCACAGGGAAATGTCAGCGAGGGATGGATATTTGATGATGAACTAAGGCCTATAAGAGCAGAGGAACTCCCTCCAAATGAGTTCTTTTTTGATAAAAAGAGAAAAGTGGTAGTGAAACGAGAGTTTTATCAAGAAGGAGAGTCCACTGCGAAAAAATACAAAATCATGACAGATGGCAAGAACAAGAAAAGTGACCAACTTGCCACTGAAATCGCTAGAACACCGGGGGCATACGCTTCGACAAATCAATTCTCGGTTGGGAAGCTGAATAACCAACTAAAAAGGAAAAATCGTCTGATCAGGACCCTCGAGGCTAGATTGGCTACAACCACAGAAAATGCTAAAGGTCAAGCCAGCATGGAGATGGAACATGCTAGAGTGGCTGACAAAAATGAAATAGAAGTGCTCAAAGCCAAGCTGGAGCAAGCACACCTAGTGATCCGAGATGGTCGGATACAGGCGGGTCAACAGAGGACTATGATCACAGAGCTGCAGGCTCAATTAGAGGTCACCGAAAGTAGGGTGATCGATGTCGAGGGGTTTAAATCCCGAGTGATCGATATTCAGAGTAGGATCTCTTCTGTACAATAGAGTCTGCTAGACAAAGTGGGAGTGATTCAAGAGGATTTCCTGTTGATGCATCGGATTTCCGAGAACCTGAATGACAGAGAAAGAGATGCAGGAGCAGCTCGGGTCGCCTTCCAGGAGGCGGTGATAACCACAAATGAAAAAATTTCAGCAGGTTCTCCCGGACTCGCCCTCCCAGAACAAACTAGAGGTAACATTTTGTTGAAGGATTGGGAGCATAACATTTCCCTGGGCAAGGAACATGCCCAAAAAGTTACCAATTCATTAGAAGAAGCCTTCAATTCTATAGAGGGCTAGCTGTTAGGTATGGATATTGTAGGCGATGTCGAAACATTAATACAAATGAATGTAGAACAGATCTCGCTTGATCTGAAAGAGAAGGAAGAGAGAGATTTGGCTGATATATCTCAGATGGACAGGGTGGACATGGTTCAAGTTGATAAGCATTTGATCCAGTCCAGCGCGCAATTAAGTGCCCTCGACATCGTTGATGCACAAATGGGGGACAAGATGCCACAGTTAGCCCAAGAATGTTACTTCGTCGAGGCCATATGTCAAGCGGAACCTTCACAGCTCGTATCTCAGTTTGTGGACAGATGTATTGCCTACACCGAATCCACGCAAAGATGAGCACCTGGCATCAATTGAAAATAGAGTAGGAGAAAAGGAGTGATTTCTCTCCTCTCGGTTGTAACCGAATTTGTGAAACCGTTGAGATTCTAACTGATCTGTAAATTTGTATAAATATATCACAAAAATAAAAAGAAAAGGTGGACATTTTTTGTGTCGATTGTAATAGGATTTTGCATTGGAGAAGTTAATATAAGAAAATCTGGAGATTCTCGATTCCGTCAAGACTGTGTTACAAGTTTGTTTCTTTGTATTTCATGTTTCATTTCATTCCATCTGTTCATAATTGATATGCTTTGTTATACTTTAGTACAACCACTACTATAACAAAGGAATTTTGGTTTTCTGTATTTGTTTATTGTCTTTCCTCTGCACCAGCTATCAGCGGGTGTAAGACCAATCTGCACTTTCAGAATTCTACATATGTTCTTTGCTATGTCATTTATTTTCTTACTAATTTCCTCTTCTGTTTATATGTGAGTTTTCTCTTTGACAGGAACCTTGCGTTATATGCAGCTAAATGTTTCTCTTTCACATCACACCTTTATATTAAAATATAATACAGTTACGGGAAAGATCCTTCAATTTGCATTTCTATTTTATTCCGAAAACGTAAAATTCTCTTTATTTTGACCAAATCAAGACAACATTTAATCTCTCTTTAAATCCTTTCCTAAATCTTACTGTTCCTCCATGACTTTCCCTGCACCGATACAGCCTAATATCGAACCCAGACTATCGAACCAAACGCATATCGCCTTAAATATTTTTGACATAATCCTGAAAACTGCTAATAACCGGGAGGAACTTGAACGTTCATGGGCAGCCATTGAACGAGATATAACTACTCAAGAACAATTGGAATCTAGACGACGCAAATGTAGAAATCTTCCCTAGTTTCCTATATCGAAGGTTGACGCTACCCTCTTACCCATCTTTCTCTTACTTTCGGATGCCTTGACACTGTACTTTTTGAGCCTTAAGTATAGACTCAGGAACAACAGGAGGGAAGCTCTCTAGTGATATTCAACTTGGCGTAGATATGGTCAACAAAGGATTCAATTTGGGTAGAGAGGTCCTATTTCAGGGTTTCCATTTTTGCTTCTATGGTGGATTTTATTTTTTTATTGATGGTGGTAATATTGGCACTGAGCTTCCACACTTCCTTCTGGGCCTCTATGAAATCAAAGGACAAGGTATTGGGGCGGGCTTCAAGGTCTTCACTATGGGTGTGGGCCATGATGAAGGGGGGAATTGGAAAGGGGCAGGTGAGACCACACACAAAAAGGGTTATGGGTGAAGGATATCACAACGATCAGGGCAATAAGGGGAATTCAATGGGGTAAGTCTCAAATAAGGGGGTCAGGTCCATGGAAAACAAATTTGCTGAAAAATGATAGGTATGAACACGATCATGGAAAAGAGAGGAATCCAATGGGATAGGGATCAAATAATGGTGCAGGAAGGATCCATACATTTTTTTTAATACTCCTGTAGAGTTATACTCCGATTTGAAGAATACTGCAGTGTTGAAAGGCCCAAATTATTAACATTAAAAAATGTGTACTAATTTCGCAACCAAAATGCAGGAGGTAAAGTTGCACAACAATAGATCTTGTCTATTCTGTTTCTGTTCCTTCCCAAGGGTCAGGGTATTCAGGATTTCTATAGACAAGGGTTTTCCCTATGCTATATCTCTATGATATATGTGAGAGGTCCAACGATAGTACTCAAGCCAATATCTCAGAGCACTAACTAAGGAGGATAAATCGTGCCCTTAGCTGTACTGCCTGACTACCCAGGTACTAGAGAGTATCTTCCCGAGTGCTATTCTTGGTGGAACTATAGGAGTCAGGCAACCGATCGGTTTATCTATGGAGGGTTTCACAATATCTAGGTCGATCCATATACAAATGTTGTCTGATGTGATACCACTCGCACCAACAAGGCTTACAGGGGTGGCCAACAATGTTCACTTAAGTACCACTTGTAGTTCCTGCGTGTATGTTTCCTCGACAACGGATTTATGCACCGAACATAAAATCTCTGTAGATTTAAGACAACGAAATATGTCTCTACCCTTAAAAAAATAACCCACAATACCTTTCTTGATAGGAAACAATGTTCACTTGTCTCTTCGAGGGGGAAACCTCCTACAGAGCAACACTCTATTACAAAAATTCTCATGCCCTCGACTCCTATTTATACTAAATCTATCTACCAAAAGAATAATCTAGAGGAAGATATTCTAGAAATGGAAGATTCTATTAGGTCTTCTTACATTTGAATTATTCTTCCTTATTACTAGGCCTTATTAATATTGGCCTTTATTACATGGAAAATAATTATTCTACCTATGTGAGGGGGTAGGGAGGTTAGTTCCCTAAAAATATGAATAAGTGAGGAACCCAAAAATTCTAAAGCGCCCAACATAAATATTCTTCCCTGAGAAAGCCTCCTCAGGAGTCTTGTTCCCCAATACTCTGTGTGGACTCATGTTTTGTAGATAAACTACAGTGTTGCATGCCTCAACCCAAAGAAAGAATGGCATCCCCTAATCATCTAGCATGGATCTTATATCCCCAACTATGGCCCTATTCGTCCTTTCTTCAAGCCCATTCTACTACGGGTTGTAAGAAACTGTAAACTCTCTTTTAATGTCTTTTTTTGCATGGAGATGATTGAAGTCAATGGAGGTATACTCACCTCCATTTTATGACCTTGACACCTTTATTTTCTTTCCTGTTTGTTTCTCCACAACTCTTGAAACCTATTGAATACATGTCCCTTGGTCTTCATGAATAAAATCTAGGTCTTCCTCAAAAAATCATCAATAAAGATGACATAGTACTCATATCCACTCAATGAGACAAAATACATTGGACCAGATACATTAGAATGTATCAAATCAAGTATACCTACTACCCTACTATCACTACTTGGAAAATAAGTCTTGGTTTAACTCCCTAGTGCACACCCCTTGCACACATCCTAGTGCTCTGTACTGAAATATGGTACCCTGGTAACAATCTCTCTCAATATTCTTATATCCCCATGGTGAAAATGGTCCATACTCCTATGCCATAGCTCACATAAGTCACCGCTGTTGGTACTATGTATCAATGCTCTAGCTAGATGAAACATAATCCTATATAGTTTCTCATGTCAAATCCCATTCACTTTGGCTAAAGTGATACTAGATCCCTTGGGATGTATGAGTACCTTCTCATCATATAACAACAACTCATAACCCCTGTCCTCAATGGTAGAAACTGATACCAGGTTCTTTTTCAATACTGGAACATATAAAACATCTCTCAGTAACATGGGAGGATGAGACTCCTCTGAAAGGATATTGTCAAAATCCCAACTTCCTTGACTACGAAGTCATTACCAAGAACTACCTCAAGTTTTACATTCATCTTAGTAAAATTTTTAAAGTGCTCATGCACACCTGTCATATGGAGAGAGGATCCACAATCAATATACCACACACTAGTAGATGCTACACTAGTGGAAAGATAAACCAACAAAGAAAACTCCTTCTCAAACTTAGTGGAAAACTCATCCACTTTTGTTGACATTGCAACTTGTTTTTTTATTTCTTGTTAGGACACTGAACTGTATAGTGCCCCATCTTGTGACATGCAAAGAACTTGACTTTTCTCAAGCCTCTTTTCCCTTCACCCTTTTGCTTGTCCCCACCCTTTAAACCTTTATTGGAATTTTTCTTTCTCTTTGCTGCAAGAGCCACATTTTCCTCATCATTACCATTTGATGAATGCCCATGCACATATCCTCTTAGATTTTCCTCCTGTATGAAGTCATCCTAAAGATGATCCAACTTGGGAAGATTTTCTCTTGCAACAATGCCCTCAACAAATTCAACCCATTGCTTGGTCACACCATTCAAAGAATTCCTCACAAGTTAATTGTCAGCAATAACCTCCACAACATCATCTATCTAATCTCTAACTTGAGTTATATTGGTAAGATAAGTGGTAACATTTTTATTCTTGATCATTCTTATGATTTTTCAGTTTTTCCCTCAATACCATTTTCCGGTTTTCATTGTTACTTTGGTAAAGTTTAGTTAAGGACTCCCACATCTCATAGGAATTGTCTTTACCAATCACATGTGGAATCACATGGTATTTTATGGAATCTAGGAATATTCTTTTATCCTTAATATTCTTCTTGGTGTATGTGGCCAAAAGAGTAGCATATATAGGCACTATCACAAGATTCGTTTGTGTGTTGTTCACGATATCCCATAACTCACACTCCTGCAGAATCACCACTATCCTCTCTTTCCATGGGCTGAAATTTACAACCCCATCCAATCTATCCTCAACTGTTAAACCTAGAGACATTGACCTTCACAACTAATATTTAAGTCCAAATATTTGTTTTTGTGAAGAACAATTCTCCCTCTACACAATCCTTGTAACTAATTGAAATTTTGTGTTTCCCTTCTCAACCTTTTTTCTTCTCTGATACCATGTAAAAATTCATAGACCTAACCCAGTTTCAGTCTCAATAAATTTTCATCATAGTTTAATGCCCAACCCACATTCATCTACTACTGAAATACAAATGCTTTAAATATAAATTTATAACTCAAACACAATGAATATTTTTCTACAAATACTGAAAGTGAAAATAGGAAATAACCCACAAATATAACATAAAGATTTTTGGGAAATGCCCCTAGAAAAACCCAAAAGGGGAAAACTAGTCAGAGAAGGAGATTTTGTTGTTTCTTGAACTCACAGATTTATTTTTACAGCAAACACTATTTATAACAAATAAACACACAGACTTGTCTCGAAAATTGTGCCCATATTCTCATAAAAAACAATGCCAATATGCTCCTCAAAATTTATGCCCAAATTTTTGTATTGTTGTATGACATAATTCTATTGATTTATGGGTTGTATAGATCATCCTTTCTTGTACAAATATGGAATACCACATATTTTCTGCAACAAATTCACCTTGAAATTCATTCCTTCTCAACTCCTCTATTTCTATGCTAACTTTCTACTGTACAGCTTGTGTAAAAATTGTACCGAACTTCCTGTATTTAATGATATACATATTTAATTAAATGATGGAACTTGTGCCTTGTTTTGCATGCCAAATATGTTGGTATTGATGCCCCTCCTTGCTTCTCGAAATATCCTTGCCCCTAGAATCCCTTTTTTTTAATCCTTATGAAAATGACCTAAACCTCAAGTCATCTAGATTAAATCTCAAGTCATCTAGATCAACAGTTGTGATATAAAGTCACTTTATCACAACTTAAAATAATTTAAGTCACATTTTCATTAAACAAGCACATAAATTCACTTTAACTTTATATCTCATAAAATTAATATCTTAGGGATCACTTTTGGACATTTCCCCTTATGCTGGACACCAAGCCTATAAGGAGAACACTTGTTTGAGGTATAACTGTTTAACACATGAAACCAAAGAATCCTCAACAACCTAGAGGAAAGAATAAAAACAAAAAAGAATAATTATAATAATGAGCATGGAACATTTGAAACCCAAAACAATCCCAGTGGAGGCACTAAGGAGAAGAAAAAGAACTAGTTTCCTTGCAAGATTTGTGGGGTATACCATCCTACTCATCAACATCCAAATATGGATGAAATTCATCGGTGATTTTCCCAATAGAAGGATTCCGAGTAGCCTACTATTTTGACCCATCATTTCCTCCCCAATCATAACAAATGGTTTCCACAAATGCTGCCCCTTAGCAAGGGGGCATGGTAGGTACTTGTTGGTTTAAGGGGTCATCTTCGAATAGCCAAGTTTTCATGTGTGACCAATTGGTATTATTATAAACTTGAAATCAAAACTATGAGACTCCAAAGGTTGGTCCTTCCACTTAGGATCAAGTACCTTATCCCCGACCTGGTGGCCCTCTCCAAATGAGAAGCCATCATTTGAGACAGTGCTTCACCCACTCAATGATGTTCTTCATCGAACAACACATAATACCAATATACGATATTCCTAAAACTACAACATTGTGGCTTGGCCCATACACCATATTCCATGATTTCCCTCAAATTCATACAAATATACCCAATGGAATTTAAATCATTGTTGCCAGCGATAGGTGGGGTTGATCCCTCCAAGTATAATTTGATTGTGTTTGATATATACCATGCTCGTTATTAGCACCTAAGGTTTCATACAAGTTGTGTGTATTCCACAAGTCAACACCGCATGCGTACCCAAGGAGATACACCATGTGGTGCCAAGTTTTAGCATCTGCATCAACCAAGGATATACTACGTGTGCCAACCCATTTTGTATTGCGCGAAGGGACTTAAAGAGATCGCATGCAGGACAAATTCATGAACATCTTCTATAATATTTGTAACTGTTTTTGTAACAACCTAATTGATCATGGTTGAGTTTTTGTATGAGCTTGCAAGTTAGTTATGATTGAGACACTCCATGAAATATATGGGGGGATTCATGTGAATATTTAATGGGTTGGGTTTTTGATCATGAGAGAGTGAATGTGGATATAGAGTTAGCAAGGGATAATTGAGCTAGAGCTAGAGTCCTGTATCAATTTTGATGTTCAAAGATAGTGTGTTAATGAGAGAAATATGTTAGCACATTACGTGTATTTGTTCTTATTACCATTAATGTTTCTTGAGCAGGCTTCTACCTCTATTTCATGAGCATGTATTCACATGCCTTTGAGTTTAATGAATGGAATTTGAAGCACATTTATCTCTATATGTTGATGATTTATAGCTTGAATGTATGGCTATCTATATTATTATGAAAAAAAATATTATGCTAGTTCTGAATGAATGAATGATTAGCTAACAGGGATTTTATATTTGTGTTATTCATTCACATCCTACACAAGATTTCTAGTCTCTATGATTATCATGGCGTCTTGGGTGAGAATTTATTCATTCCTTGAATATTGAATATGTCGATGCCTATGGGGTTTTTGTTGGTAAATTATTTCAAATCCCGGGTCTGATACCCCATAAGAGCCAACAAATGGTTTAGTTTAAGAAACTTGAAGGTTTTGTACTAGATGTTGAAGGAAAATAATAAGGTGGAAACCCTCCAAGGAGGAGATACAAGAATGCGTATCTAAGAAGGAGGACAAGTTCATGTGATGAGTGACCAGAAATATGCAAAGCAACCTCGAGTGATGGAAAAAAAGGCACATCTATACCGATTTACATGAAAATTTCTTTTGTGGGTTTCCTTTTTTATTGCATGAATGGATAAAAAGGAAGACAAAGATGAAATATTCATGGGGGGCCAAGAATCATTGGTGTGGGACCAAAATACGATCAATATGATAAAATGTATGGATAATAAGTGGGCCAGAGTATTCAACTTCTGATTTGAATGGGTTAAGGAAGGGTATGTCATTTAGTTTAATATTGAGTGCAACGAATCCTTCAACACCGCTGAAAGGAAGTTGTCGCTGGACCTAGAAGGATACCGTTTGAAGATATTTCTTTGTGGATCAATATATTGTTTGTAGAGAAGGAAATAATGTGCATGGATCCTGATAGGATGGCTATGTAAACCACCTTACGCGAAGTGGGTGGATGGAAAGAATGGGGAAAAGAAAGAAATGATGAAACCAAGAGAAGGGATCCAAAAAAAGAGAAGATGAGGTGAGAAAAGAATGGATTCAAAAGAGAAAAGAAGAAACATAGTTGAGAGATACAAAATAAGAGTAGAGGAGAAAGAGATCCAAGAGATATGCAACAAGAGTAGAGCTAAGGAGGCAAGTCAAGCAGAGAAGTGAAGAAGATAAATCAAACTGTGAAAAATGAGTAGTTAGTTCCGAGATGAAGAGAAAATTAACCACACTAGAAGGGTGTATGAGAGAGAGTTCTATGCTAGAAAGAATCATAGAAGAAGAGAGGCCATAAAGAGATGTGGATTTAAGAGAAAGGTATCAAGAGAGGATACTAGAAGTAGTGGGAGTAGGGATTCATACTATGAAGTGAGATCCCCTTGGCTAGAAAGAGAGGCAATCACATCAAAGGAAGATGAGGTGTAGAGTAGTATCACATAAGCAATAAAAGTGTAATATCCCTAGGTCGAACCCAATTGTAAATGTAAATGCAAATGTACTTAAGCTGGTGAGATTTTTGATATCATTTTGTATGCACCTATCATAGCATAGTGCGCGCATGTACTGCACAGTAAAATGATGAAGTGTGCACATTCTTGGATACCGCGGGCAACAACTTAAGTGCACAAAATTTTGAGGCTAGGGAGCCTTTATGTATATGATGTGTTTTATAGGCTGGTGAGCTAGTTATTATAAGTTAGGATGCTTATGTTTTGATTAGGCTAGAGAGCCTAGATGTTAAAGGCCAATGAGCCTATTTTTTTATATATATCTCATCATTAATATAAAATACATCATTGCGCGCAGACTGACTATGATAAAAGAGTATGGGGGACTAAATTCCACTAGTTAGGGAAAGGGGGGGCTAAAAGTTAAGGAAAAGGGGATATTATATTAAGCCAAAAAGGGAGCTTAAGCCAAAAAGGAATATTATATTAATATTTCATAAAGTATAAAGTATGGATAATTATTTTATCCTAAGTTCCAAATTTGGGGACAAGTGGGCCAAAGTAGCTCCCAACATGACAAGTGTCAAGTTGGGGAAATGCATACATATTGTTTGGAATTAGTTCATTTTCCATCATTCCTTCCATCATTCAACCATTTGATGAACATTCAGACAATCATTTTGAGCTATCCTCCATACTTTCCTGATTGTGCCTGAACCTATATCCATAGACATTTTATGTTGGTGTACCTAGATAGCTTGGGATTTGGACCGAATAAGAGGGTTGTTAGGCTCGTGGGATATTGAAGAGGTGAGTTGTCAGGCCCGTGAGCAATTTCTCTTTGGGTGAGAGAATTTCTGGGGAATTGATTTCCTGAAGGTGATAAACTACAACTACAAGGCTCTGAGACTTCCTGTCCGACCTGTTGCTGAAGCTCGGAAAGGAAGTGGGGCAGCTGAAGGTCTGTTGAGAAGTGTTGGCCCTTGGTTATGAAAGAAAGTGAAGATTAAGGAAGAAAGGTGAATTACGAACTGCGCGGAAGGCACATTGGCTGAGATTGGGTCGAAGTGATCAAAGAATAAGAAAAGAAGGAGCGAAGTAAGGGAAAATGAGCCATTGAACGAGAAGATCGAGGAAGATAGATCAACAAGGAAGATGGATCGTGGACAACTCAACAAGCAGAAAAAGCTACCAACGGATGATTTGGATCACCTTGTGGGAAAGACGGAAAGAGAGGCTGGCGAAGCCCTGGAAACACAAGTCAAGTTGACCTAGGGTTTTAGACACCTAGGGTTTTGGTATCTAGGGTTTTGATGCCTAGACGTTTGTCATTGTAATGTATAAATAAAGGTCTAGAGGACATGGGATGGGTTGGTTGTTCGTTTTCATTTGTTCGAGGTTGGTCATTTTAAGTCTCCATTATTGATATTGGGTGATTACTATTGTGTGAGGAAGAAGTGTTGTGTGTGAGAGAATTCTTGTATTGTAATATCTGTTGGAAAGTGTTATGCTTGTCATTGATGGCAAGTACAACAGTGAAGATGACAGGCAAACAGAAGACAAAGGAAATTAAGCTCAGGAGGAATAGCAGTCTTATATGCGCACGAAGCAT
>SNQJ01S0016607.1:172885-188095 GCA_010110895.2 Picea sitchensis | reverse complement strand
GACTCGGCAAAGAGTTTAAAAGAAGCATAATTGTTTAAGCACGGTAACAACTGATTCACCCCCCCCCCTCTCAGTTGACTAACAATATCTTCAGCTGGGTGCGAAGATCAACCCTGCAGCTGGGTGCACAGGGAGGGGAGATAGAGAAGAGAGAAAGAGAGAGAGAGATATATGCAAGCTAAGTGCTTAGATTGAACTATATGTTTTCATATAATATCAAGAAACACAGTTCTATGGATGTAGACCTAGGGAGAGGGTGAACCACGTATATCTTGTTGTTCTATGTGATTGATGTTGCGTTCTTTTTCTTTCTATTATTTTGTTATTGCATCATTGTGTTAGATTTGAGATATAGTTCACGCAGTAGGATTAAAGGAGATAAATAATAACTAGATCTATGTGTGTTGTTCCTTTGAATCTACCTGCATTTCCTCTAGTTGTATACACCTGTGTCCTGCAACCCCCTATTTCTACTTCGAGTGAGACTGCATCTGCTCCGCAGGTGTTTCTGAAAGGGCTAGTAGTTAGGGCTTGTTGGTGAGTTGTTAGAGTTGAACCTCAGGTCTTCCCCTATGCCAACAAATGGTTCTGTTGCCGGGACTGAGATCTTCTTGAGGGAATGTCAAGGTGGTTTCCATCGAAGACAAAGATTCATAAGTGGATAGAAGAACAAGAGAAGGAATTCATTGAGGCTCATAATAAGAAGCCTAGACTTAGTACAGAGGATTGGTTGGGAAGGTATATATTTACTGATATAAATGAGATTTGATTTGGAGGAATTCATAAGGAACTATACGAGTGGCTAGCCAGGTTAGCAGATACCCAGTTTGAAATCAGATCTAGACCACCTGTGGTTTGGACGTCGGTGCTGATCAATAAGGTGAAGAGAGTTGATAACGCCATGTCAAGAACAATAGATCACTGTTTTGATAGGACTATTGGAGGGTACATCACTGATTTTTCTATTGACAGAGTAAAGTCATATAGACAATAAAAGAGGTATTTCTTTAAGGGGTCGAGAGGAAAATTTTTACACTTTTTGAAGTTGAATATCAAGATGCTATTGCATGAGAAGAACATCTTGAATATATAGTAAGTAGGTCATATCAAAAAGATAATTTTCAAGAACACAGACAATGAAAACAACACATAGGTTGGACATACACGCAATGAGAGAACCTTTAGAGAGGTTCCTCTGGTGAACCTATTTGATCAGAATCAAAAACCACTAGCATAGGATGGAGGGTTCTACAGTGGAGAAGAAGAATAATTATTGAACGAGGAACAATCAGGATCCATCGGAGAAGAGGAAGAGAAGACTGAAGAAACTTGCCAAGAAGAGTTAGAGACTTCAGGAACTGTGCTGACTGTCGAAGTAAGTACTATTACTCCTCTTTTTTTTTTAGCAGCATTAAGTAACCAGAGTAGTCAGAGTTATTAGAGCACCCGGAGCACTGTTATCATTAGTTCAATACATACTTAGTCAAGAAACCTAGGGAGATCCATGGAAGATGAATTGAGGATACCTATCTTTAGAGGAGATGGATCTAAAGATCCTGATTAGCACTGGTTATTACGAGAAGCTGTATGGAGTATTAAGCAAGTCAATGACAAAGAAGTTAAGAGAGATCAGTTTAGTACTACCTTGAGAGACCGCGCACTGAGTTGGTATATGAAGTTTTCTACATTGACTGCACAACCTAAACCACTGAATACCATCAAAACTATGTTGATTGAAGAATTCAAGAAACCCAAGTCAGAGTCACAGTGCATTACACAACTTAAAGAAATCAAGCAGAGAGTAGCTGAACTTGTTTGGGAGTTTGATCAAAGGTTTAAAACCTTGACATGCCATTTGAGTTTTCATATCCCAGACGAGTAGAACAAGGAATGGTTCATTGCTGCCCTAATACCACACATCAGAGTTCCTTTGATGCAACATAAGGTTTCTTTGTAGGCTGAGGCGTTGGAGATTTCCATGAAACTAGAATCATCCCCTATGGGAGAATCCTACTCAGGTATGAGTCAAATTTTAAGTCAGCTAACTAGCTTATCTCTGTAGTTCTAAGATATGAAAAAATACAAGGGAAAAGATAAAAGAGAAGACATTTGGTGTATCATATGAAAATTAGAAGGCCATGATAAGGAGAACTGTCCCCTATTTCATGAGTACTTTTCCCCTGAAGCTCCGAGCCCTTTGAAGTAGGTTACTCTACCCTGGTGCGAGGTATGTAGAAATCGACATCACCCTAGTGAATGCTATTACATGAAAAAATATGTCCAGACACCTACCAACCTTTACTGCACATTCTATAAATTTGTAGGGCATGATGAGAAGGACTGTAGGGCTTATGACCTCTTGCACGAAAGATCAAGATATACATATAGGATTCAAGGTGAAGTACAACATGAAGGAAATGATACACAGTTTAATTCTCCAGGAATAGGAAACTTCAACCCTCGTGGTGGATTCAGAGGAAGAGGATGAGGAGGAGGGATGGGTCGAGGTCGAGGTCAGATCATTTATTATAACTCCACACAACTAGGACATTTGACAAGGGATTGTCAGAACCCTTGTACCACTTGCATCTAATGCAACACATTTGAGCATGTTATCAAATATTTTCCCATGTTGTTAGACAAACTTAAGGAGAGATGAGGGGGAAACCAACAAGTACAACTAATATCAACAGAACCTCGTGGATAGGACCCCAGAGTCACTATTATCACTAGAGGAGGAACTGTTACAGGAGAAGACAGAGTGACCCCAGGGAAGATTACAGAAGAATCAAGGGTCAAAAGAGCTGCAGAGAAGACACAAGTGTTTGATGCAAGGCAAGAAAAGTAGACATTTGAAGAGGCAAGAAGAGAATTTGGAAGAGACCAGGATTCTTCATCAAAGATACAACTAGAAGTGAGAGAATGTGGAATTCCTTTGGAATTTGATCAGTCTGCATCACCTAGAGAAGGAAAAGAGGTAAGAAATCTTATTGAATTCTTATGTACTTGCATTAATTTGATTAAGGATGAAATATTTGTACATGAACTACAAAATTTGATCATACAGTATGAGATCGATAGGGTAGACCCTCTGCTGAATAGAGCAATACATCAGGTATCCAGAAAGAGAAGGGAAAATAAGGAATTACACCTTAATTCTCAGATTGGATACTAGGACATAGATTACGTGGTGCTTGACTTGGGATCAAAGGTCAATGTTATGACGAAAAAGACCTGGGCATTGATGGGAAAAAATAAGCTAATTTATTCCTTTATTAGGCTTAGGATGGATAATCAGTAGGCAATAAGCCCCTTTGGAAGACTGGAGCATGTCCCTGTGGACATCGATAGGGTAAGAATGTTTGCAGACTTCGAAGTGATTGAGATAGTTGATGATAGATGTCCTTATCCTGCAATGTTAGACATTTTTTGGGCTTTTAACAATTCGACTGTGGTTGAATTAAAGAAAATAAAAATGAAATTTGAAGGTGATGGACTTAGGTTTATTACGCCTCTTGATCCTGATGAAGGTCACAGATACACTGAACCCATCAGAGCAGAAGACAGTGCATACCAGCTAGAGAATATATATAAATTGATAGCAAGACAACACGATTATATTAATCCTACGACAGATGGGAATTTAAGCTGGCGAAGTGACAACGCATGCTCATCAGATTCGGAAGAAGCACTAGAGAATTGGCAGAACAAAATGTATGAATTTTCTGCACGCAGGTGTGCTATATTGACCAGGGAAGTTCGCTGGATTGGCATAGAACTAAGTAATTTACCCACATTTCATGGTTTAAATCATTTAGAAACATTCTTGTCATAATTTGAAGAAATTGTACCATTACAACAATGACTGTTGGCACTGGACAAAGCCTTGAAAGAAACACCATCAATATGGTGGAGAACACATAATAAGAACATTACAGAGTGGGTGCAATGTCGTACTTTGATGAAAATGCACTTTTTAGAACAAGTTGAAGGGTGCGAAGTTCGATACACATGTCAAATATGTCCAAAAGACCATGTGAGAAGTTGTGAGGAGGCCTAGAGAAACATTCCTCAGGAAAAATGGGTGCATAAATTCATTAACACTTTGGACACAACACCTATCAATTGGTATCTTCATGCAAAACTACGCCTCACCACTGCAGATTGGTATGGTATGACTCAGAACTTTGTAGCTACATTTTTATTTGAGAGTAATTACCCCACAATAGATCAATATTTGCAAGTGGTAAGACAGAAAATATTTGAGGAGGCACATAACCTCCCTGTTGAGAAAGAAGAGGATGAATGGATTGTACCTCTTCAGAAATTGCAGGGATGTTACAATATCTATGCTTATGAAGACGATGCTCCTAGGAATGTGAACATCACAGAAAAAAAAAGGACAAAGAGACATAGAAGGACCAGTAATCAAATTACCTTTTATTAGACAACCAATCAAAATCAAGAAATTTAATATTGGGACAGAGTAAGCACTTAAGCTTGCAAACATTGGAGATTATTGGGATGATGCCACTATTGATAAGATCACAAAACTATTGAATGAATATCATGACTTGTTTCTGACCAATTTCACTGACATGAAGGGAATTAAAGGGCCCATGGGAGAAATGAAGATCCCCTTGAAACCAGATGCAAGTCCAGTCAAACATAGACCCTACAGATTGAATCCCAAGTGTAAGAAGAAAGTCAAGATTGAAAAAGACAGAATGTTGGAAGCCAGCATCATAGAACCCGTTGAAGAGTCAAAATGGATTAGACCTATGGTGGTCTAAGATAAGAAGACATGAGATATCAAAATCTATGTATACTTGAGGAAGCTGAATGATGCATGCCTACATGGTCCATTCCCTACACATTTTACAGATGAGGTTCTAGATAATTGTTGGCCCTTGACCAAGTTTTGGGAGATTCTTGGTCAGGTTGACCTATTTTGGGACTTCAATAGCCTTTCGAAGGAGGATGGCAAGATGAGGCAGATATTGCAGGATCTTGGCCCCTTTTTGGGTCCTTTTTGGGATGTGGGAATATGTAATGGGAATGGGATGTCGGCCCATGAGTTTACCCATGTTTAGGCCTATTTTGTGATATATAAATAGATGCTTAGGCTAGATAGAAGGGGTGTGTGCATCTATATGATGTGAATGTATGCTAAGTGAAAGTAGAGTCTGTAAGCGCTTTCTGAATGACTGTAGGAGACTTGAAGAGATAAGTGTAGGTCCTTGTAGCATATTGTGGAAGGCTTAGTGCTATAACAAAAGGAAGAAGGATCTAGCGAGCTGTGCATATCTTCTGTCCTGTGTGGAGTAAGGTTTTTGAGGCTCTGTGCTTGTAACTGATTGACTGAAGACAATAAAGAAGAAGAGTTGGTGGACGTAGCCCCAGGGTGGGGGTGAACCACATAAAGACTGTGTTGTTATGCTATGTTCTTGTCTTAATGTGTTTATGACTCTCATGCAAAGTGCTTGATAGAGATAGATAAATATGTTCATGCTTTGTGCTAATGTGTAAGAATGCTAGATCTGACTTCTATGAATGTTCTTAGTGCTTGCTTCTTCTAGATTTGATCCATTTGTTCCTGATAAGTACTTAACTACATTAGATCATTGTGAATGTTGCGAAGCTTTGTTTTATCAGTGAAGTAGACATTGATTGCATATTGAGGAACTGATGGTACTAAGTGCTCTATTAAGTGTCATAATCACAGATCTGTGTCCCAGCTAAGGTTGCAGACACCCGAGTCTCACAACCACCCCTGCCTCTACCTCAGGTGAGACTTCATCTTCTTCGCAGGTGTTGCTGAAAGGGACGGTAGTTAGGGTTTTGTTGGTCTGCTGTTGTAGCGTTGAACCCTGGGTCTGCCCCTGTTCCAACAAATGGTTCCATTATCGGGACTTGAAACTGTCATTGCTGGGAACTGAGAAAGAAGAATCTTTGTGAAAAGATTCATCCTGAAGTTGTGAAATCTCTGTGCATAGATATGTTTCCCTAGTGCGCAGTATTCTACTTGATTTATAAAACTCTGTGATAAAAGAAAAAGGCTCGATCTGAATAAAATAAGTCGGACCTGAAGGAAAGAAGCAAGATCTCAAAGATTTATGCTCCAAGAAAGGTAAAAGTGCGAATTTATGATTAAAAGAGGTAAGTTTTGAAATCTCTGTGCTCTGATAAAGGTAAGAATATTGAAAAGTTTTAGATTTGAAAGTTCTGTGCTCTGTAGAAGTAAGATAAGTGGAAATTTTTGTTTCTAAAGTATGGATCTAGGTATGTTTAAAAGAGTCTCTCATAGTTTGAAAACTAGGGTATTGATAGATGAAAGAAGGCTTGATATGAGTAGATATGATAAGAAAAGTGAAAGATATGTTATACCTATGCATAGAAAGAATGTTTGGAGTAACAAATGGATGCAGGATCCTAGAGATAATTTGTTGTAGGTTAGATCATATGCTCCTAGCACGCAGTACAGGAGAAGCTGGGGATCATTTAAAAGAAAGAGAGGATTAACCCTCTATTACAACTACATAAAACCAAGACATCTTGCTAAGGAATGCCCTGGAAGAAGACCTAGCTGTCTTTGTTGCAAAGATATGGAACATGAAGTGTTGGATTTCCATAGAATGATTGCTAAAGTTTAAAGAATGAATCTGAAACAGGAAAACCCTAAGGCAGATCCAGGAATGGCAGAATCCCAGAAAGAATAAGAGAAAGTATTGTTACAGGTGAAAGAAACCCTAAATGACCATCGACATATCAACTTATTAGGGATATTCAAATAAAAAGAATGCATTGAATCAAGAATAAGAGACTTCGACATTGACTGTGTTCTGGATGAGGAAACATATGTGAATATCATGACAGAGAGAACTTGGGAAGCTATAGGGAATCCTGCTATGATTCCTTCATTAGGAGGAATAAGATTATTTAGAGGAAAAATGGTAAACCTATGTGGGAATCTCACTCAGATACCTATGAATGGCAATGGAACTTCGACAGAAGAAGATTTTGAGATTATTAAAGTTATTGAAGACAATGCCCCATTTACCATGTTACTAGGCAACCCTTGGATTGAAAGAGACCAGGCCAGAAGGAAATAAGAAGAAACAATGTTAGAGAAACAGAAGCAAGAGTTAAAATAATTCATGACTAGAAGGATCGCACACTTGATTGCAGAACAAAATAACAGATCGAAGCTATTTAACACTAGAGACCTAGATGTCGAAGTGGCAAGAACATTAGAATACCAACAAAAGACTGAAGTACTTATCCCAGAAAAAGAAGAGGTACTACCCCTGACTCCTAGGAAAGAATTTCAACAACGCGAAGTAACTATGTTAGGAGAAGATAAGAATTAGAATGGAAAAAGGCATACTGAGATGAAACTCACTGGAAAGAAGGCTAGAAAGCTAAGTAAGAAGAGGGCTAAGATTGAAAAGTTACAGAAATTCCCAGAGGGAACCTCACAGAAGGAAAATTTGCAAAATTGGAGCTTCTCCTGGATATCAGAACGACAACACATGGATTTGTGACAATCATAGAAGTAAGGGTCGAAGAAAGAGTTCCATAGCAAGTAGCAGAACTTGAAGAATCTCTGTGCTAAGGAAAGGAAGTCTGATCTGAAGAAAAGAGGTAAGATCTAGAAGCTTTGTGCCCTAAGAAAGGTAAAAGTGTGAATTCTTGATTAAAAATAGGTAAGATATGTAAGCTCTGTGCTCTGATAGAGGTAATAATAGTAGAAAAATTCTAGATTTGAAAGCTTTGTGCTCTGTAGAAGTAAGATAAGTGGAAATTTTTGTTTCTAGAGTATGGATCTAGGTATGTTTAATAGAGTCTGTCCTAGTTTGAAAACTAGGGTATTAATAGATGAAAGAAGATTTGATATGAGTAGATATGATAAGAATAGTGAAAGATATGTTATACCTATGCATAGAAAGAATGGTTGGACTAACAAATGGATGCTGAATCCTAGAAAGAATTTATTGCAGGTTAGCTCCTATGATCCTAGCGCGCAATACAAGAGAAGTTGGGGATCATTTAAAAGAAAGAGAGGATTAACCCTCTATTACAGCTGCAGAAAATCAAGACATCTTGCTAAGGCATGCCCTGGGAGAAGACTTGGTTGTCTTTGTTGCAAAGCTATGAACCATGAAGTGTTGGATTTCCCTAGAATGATTGCTAGGCTTGAAATTATGAACATAAGACAAGAAAACCCTAAGGCAGATCCAGAAACTAAGTCTATAGAAGAACCCCAAAAATAATCAGAGAAGGTATTTATACAGATGAAAGAAACCTTGAATGACCACCGACATGTTAGATTATTAGAGATCTTTAAAGACAAGGAATGCCTTGAAGCAAGAATAGAAGACTTCGACATTGACTATGTTCTAGATGAGGAAACATAGGTGAATATCATGACAGAAAGAACTTGGGAAGCCATAGGGAAGCTTGATATGATCCCTTCATTAGGAGGAATAGGGTTATTCAAAGGAAAACTAGTAAACCTATGTGGAAAGCTCACTCAGATATCTATGAATGCCAATCGAACTTCGACAGAAGAAGATTTTAATATGATTCAATTTATTGAGGACCGTGCCCCGTTTACCATGTTACTAGGGAAACCCTGGATTGAAAGAGATCAAGCCAGATGAAGAGAACAAGAAGAAGTTTTGGAGAAAAAGAGACAAGAGTTAAAATATTTCATGACTAGAAGGATCACATACTTGATTGAAGAATAGGAGAATAGGTCAAAGCTACTTAACACTAGAAACCCAGATGTCGAGGCTGCAAGAAAATTAGAAGACTCATAGAAGACTGAAGTACGTATCTCGGATAAAGAAGAGGTGTTAATCCCGAATCCTATGAAAGAATCTCAACCGTGCACAGTGACTATGTCCAAAGACGATAAGAATCAGAATGGAAAATGAACTACCGAGATGAAGCTCACTGTGAGGAAGGATAGAAAGCTAAGTAAGAAGAAAGCTAAGTTTGAAAAGTTACAGAAGGTTCTAGAGGGAACTTCACAGACAAAAAATTTGCAGAATGGGAGCTTCACCGAGATATCAGAATAGCGACACATGGCACTTCACCATGGCGAGGAAATATAACCATTGGGACCGATATATCCATTCGATTGCCGCCCCAAATGGGTGGGAAAGAATTTATAGCTCGACACTAGACCGTTGGACCGTGCCATAATGGACAGAACAAGAGTTAACGAGGCTTCATACTCGTTACAAGAAAACGGTTGCCGAATGCAAGGCCCTACCCCACAGGATTTCTGCTGAAGTTAGCTATCCAGTCCTAGCCTCGCATCATGCGAAATACTCTCCACAGGTTTCAACCTTTAATGAAATTCAACGCAGACCACCATTCCATTTATATTACAACACGTGTCGATGAGCACAAGCAACAAATTCAATGTTACTACAAGATGACAGAGGAGGACTTAGAAGAAATCACCAAGGACTAGTCGGTGGACCTCCTCATTCTAGCAGACCCTGCAGAGATATCTGATTTAGACAGTCCATAAAATGAGCTGGATACACCTAGACCTAGAAAGATAAAGAAGAAAGAAGAGGTCCATGACTTAGATAGTGCATACGTGAATACTGCTTCCATCTCAATAGAGCAAGGAGGAGATGGTGAAGAGATAGATGGCGCAGAAGTTGAACAGAAGAAAGGAAAGGTTACACTGCCTAGAGATGAGGAGGATCCCTTAAAGAAAAGGAAGGTTTCCCTGCCGAAACATTCCTCCTGAAAGAAAGTGAAAGCAACCATGAACAAAATGCTGACCATCCTCACCTCCGACGACTTCGATTTCATCATAGTAGCCCTGAATGATGCTTCACTGGAGATAGAAGAGAAGCAAGAATCTAAGAAGGAGGAGGTGTTCCATTAGATTAAGGATGAGCTCCAAGGAGTGCAACAAGCACTACAATCCAGTCACGCAGTCTCCACTGCGCCTCTGTCAGCAGGAACATCAGAACTGGGAGATGAGCAGGGATAATTTTAGGGGATAAATTTCGCTAATGGGCTAATTTTCCATGGTTTTTCCCAAAAAAAGATTCTCTATTCCAAAAATGATTCGCCCAAATTCTATAGGATAAAATTATTTTACCTTAAAAATCGGATTTTTTTATACAAACTAAATAAAATCCTTATAAATTTGAATATTTTTACAAAAATATTGCCAAACATTTTATAGTTGGAATGTTAAGGATTAGTAATATTTTCCAAGGTTTCTACATTTAAAAATAAATTTCCATCCTTAAAATCATCCCTGGAGATGAGCTAGCTCAACTCCACCGCATCACTGATACAATCGAAGCTCACCTTCGACGAGCTTTGGAAGAAACAACGCAAGCCACCCAGGCTTTGGCACAAGTACAGGGAGACCTTTTAGAACAACACAGTATTGCAAAATGGGAAAATCTTGCTCTGCAAGCGAAGTGGGATGAAGAAAAAGCACAACTGTAGCAAAGAAAGGAATAATTGCTCACATAGCAACTCGAAGTAAAGGAAATGGTTCACACATCACTTCGCTCTGTGACATTCGTAGAAGTAAAGACCGAAGAGCGAGTTCCACAACAGGTGGAACAACTTGAAGAGGTAATCCAGCAGCTCTAACAGCGCGTAGCAGACTTGGAGCTCCTCACTATTCCTGAGACCCCTCAAGATGTAAGAGACCAAAGGGAAGCAACTGCCCAAAATGAAATTGACAGACAAAAAGCTCTTTCCTTGGAGTGCAAGCAGCTGAGTAACTGCAACGCCCAAACATATGAGAGACTCACCAAGAATCTAGAGTTATAGGCATTAGATTCACATCTCAAGGAAGCAAAGCAACACATAACCACACTACAGGCGTAGCTGAAGGCCTTATCGATCATGGAGAGAATGAAGAGGTCTCAAGAGAAATGCACCGCTCAACAACAGATCCATACGATTCAAAGCAGAGTGATGGAAGTTACTCAACAGTTTAAACCAGTGCAAGATAAGGTGTGACAATTATTCACAGAGGTTGAAAGCTGAGGAGCAGAGCTAGAATAGGTTGTCATCGCAACAGAACAACACCTAGAAGGGCCCGTGAATGACGCAGTGATCCAGGAGTTCACCGAGCAAGAGGCCACCACACAACAGCAGGTTGAAGCAGCTTGAGCCAAGATCGAGGCCTTCGAAGAAGAACTGGTCAGATCAGAGTGACTCGGGACGAGTCACAACTAAGTGTTGGGGGCCTGTTGGCCCTTGACCAAGTTTTGGGAAATTCTTGGTCATAGTGACCTATTTTGGGACTTCGACAGCCTATTGAAAAAGGAGTGCAAGACGAAGCAGAGATCAAGGGGTCTCTGCCCACTTTTGGGTCCTTTTTGGGTTTTTGGGTTTAAGTAACGGGATTGGG
Source organism: Picea sitchensis (assembly GCA_010110895.2). Lineage (NCBI taxonomy): Eukaryota > Viridiplantae > Streptophyta > Pinopsida > Pinales > Pinaceae > Picea > Picea sitchensis. Next base: position 176,685 of record SNQJ01S0016607.1, on the reverse strand, counting down.
ATGTTGGCCCTTGGGTTTACCCATGTTTAAGCCTATTTTGTATGTATAAATAGAAGGCTAGGCAATGTAAGAAGTAGTTGAAGTCGAATAGGCATCTATGTGATGTATTATAAGTGAAAATAGGGATTTGTAAGTACTTTGTTCATGACTGTGAGAGACTTGCAGAGCTAAGTGCAAGTGGTTGTAACAGAAGGTGGAAGGATTTGTGCTATAATGCAAGGAAGAAGGATCTAGCAAGTTGCGCAGATCTTCTGTCCTATGTGGAGTAGGGTTTGATGGCTCTGTGCTTGTAACCAATTAAATGAAGATAATAAAGAAGAAGGGTTGGTGGACGTAGCCTTAGGGTGGGGTTGAACCACGTAAACATTGTGTTTTCTTTCTTTGTGCTTGTCTGGATGTGTTTATATCTTCTTTTGCTAAAGTGATTTGAGATGATTAGATAGATCTGCTTATGCTTAGTGCTAATGACCTGTAAGAATGTTAGATCTGATCTATATGAATGTGATGATTGCTTGATCTTCTAGATCTGACCTATCTATTGGTGCTAAGTGGTTAAATGCATGATATCAATGTGAATACTACCAAGCCCTATTTTATCAATGAAGTGATTATTGATTGTATATTGAGATAAATTACACTACCACTGAGAGAGAAGGTTTAGCCATGGTGTACGTGCTGCAAACATTTAGACACTACTTGTTGGGAGGACATTTTAAGATGTTCATTGATCACTCTGCGTTGAAATACCTAGTCAACATGCCAGTGTTGGGAGGAAGAATATGCATATGGCTATTGTTATTCCACGAATATGATTTTGAGATTGTGGTCAAGCCAAGGAGAATGAACAAGGGACCAGATCAATTGTCTAGATTAGAGCATGGAGAGGAACCTACCAGTTTGGAGGATACACTACCAAATGCAAAGTTGCTGGCCATCAGAAAGGTTGATGATCACTTCGATGAGATAGTTCATTTCTTGTCAACAGGAATGGCACCTCGCGAATATACAATCATTTAGAAGAAACAACTGGTAGTTCATGTTGTAGACTTTTCACTTATAGCTGGACAACTTTATAAGATGTGACTTGATGCGATTTTGAGGAGATGCATTATGGAGGCAGAATGACCACTGATTCTAGAAGAAGCACATGAAGGCATCGTAGGAGGACATTATGCAGGGAAAGAAACAATGCAGAAGGTTCTTAGATCTAGCCTCTGGTGGCCCACTTTACACAAAGATTCTAAGGAATACTACAGAGCCTGTGATGTATGACAATGAGTTGGGAAACCCTCCAGAAGAGATGATATGCCTTTAGAACCTCAACTAACCATACAAGCATTTGAGAAATGGGATATTGATTTCATGGGACCTATCAACCCACCAGGAAAGCGCACAGGAGATCGATACATCATCACTGTGACAGAGTATTTGACCAGATGGGCAGAAGCAAGAGAAATCAAGGACTGTAGTGCAACTACAGTTGCGCGAGTCATATTTGATGATATCAAAACTAGATTTGAATGCCCAAAGATCCTTATGAGCGATCAAGGTATGAATTTTATCAATAAGACTATTGAAGCATTGACTTAGGAATTTGAAGTTCATCATCAAAAGAGCACACCTTACCACCCACAAGAAAATGGAATAGTCGAATATTTCAATAAGATCTTGGAGACAATGTTGACGAAGATTTGCAGTGTGAATAGAGATGATTGGGATTTGAGAGTACCAATAGTGTTATGGGCACACATAACTACTTACAAGAAGTTGACAATGCAGACTCCCTTTAAGTTGGTTTATGGTCTAGAAGAAGTAGTACCTATGGAATATCTAGTTCCTATCTTGAGAATTGCAACATTTACAGGTATGGATGACACAGGCGCTGTTCAAGACAGGCTTGTGCAGTTGATCGAACTGGAAGAAGACAGGTTCATTACAGGATTTCACCAACAGGTACAGAAGGAATGAGAAAAGGCCTACCATGACAGACATATCAAGAAGAAATCCTTTAAGCAAGGATATCTGGTATTGATATATGAAAACAAGTTCATTAAGAATCTAGGGAAGTTTAGGACACATTGTATTGGGCCATATGAGATTGCCTATGTTACAGAAGGAGGAGATGTGCAATTGAAGACTTTGAAAGGAGAATGGAAGGAAGATTTAGTAAATGGGATCTGGTTGAAATTTTACTATGACAACCAACTGCCTCACATCTCTCAGTAAAAGAATAAGAAGAAGGTTCTAGGTACCAGGTGGAGTTGAAACTGGGTACCAGACACAAAAAAGACAGTCTACACAAGGAAGGGAGGAACAAAACGATGAGCACAGGATGCTCCGCGCAGTCTGAAGTCAAAGAGAAACAAAAGGTTCAGAACTACAGTGCCTCAGGACGAGTCACATGTGAGTGTTGGGGGCCTATTGGCCCTTGATTAGGGAAGAAAGTGAATATTAAGGAATAAAGGCGAAGTGCGAACTGCACGGAAGGCACATTGACCGAGATTGGGTCGAAGTGATCAAAGAAGCAAAAATGAAGGACTGAATTAAGGGAAAATGAGCCATTGAATGAGAAGATCGAGGAAGACAGATCAACAAGGAAGATGGATCATGGACAACTCAACAAGCAGAAAAATCCACCAACGGATTCTTTGGAGAAACTCGTGGGAAAGAAAGAAAGATAGGCTAGCGAAGCCCCAGAAACGTGGGTCAAGTTGACCTAGGGTTTTAGACACCTAGGGTTTTGGTATATAGGTTTTTGACACCTAGAAATTTGTCATTGTAATGTATAAATAAAGGTCTAGAGGACCTGGGATGGGTTGGTGTTATAACCCTAAGTTGCACCATACATGCTTACTTGACATCAGGCCATCTCAGACCCCTTCTTTGACAAAGCACTGCTGAACAACTCTTTGAAAAAAATCTTTTATAAGGGCCCACATGCCCTACTCCATTACTGAATGCGCGTACATGCTAGTTGACCTAAAATACCCCACGTGGACCGACAAAAGCACGAAAAAAGGAAAGTTGCCGACGAAACACACAACTTTGGATGAGTTAACTGAAACTCCCAACCATGCATAGTGGAGGGTTCATCCAAATACCTATCTCCTTCTAGCGTATAAAAGAAGGGGTAGGGGTCCCATTTGGAAGAGGAAAAAGATAGCAAAGAAACTCTGCCCAATTTCATATTTCCATTGTCCCAACCCTTTAGCCATCCTTGTGCAAGAAGAGATACAAAGCAAAGAATTTGGAGGTCATTTGAAGAGGAGACTGTTATAACCCTAAATTGCACCACACATGCTTACCTGGCATTAGGTCAACTCATATACCTTCATTTCCAAAACATCTGTTGAACAACCTCTTTAAAAATCCTCTTGCGTAAAGGTACATGTGCCCTAACCCACTACTGCACGCGTGTGAATGCTGGCAGGCCTACTACAACCCGCGTTTACCTAACAAAACACAAAAATAGGAAAGTTTCCGACGGGACAAAAAGCTATGGGTCAGTTAACTGAAACTCCTGGCCATGCATGGCCGAGAGTTCATCCAAAACCCTAGCTCCTTCTAGCCTATAAAAGAAGGGGTAGGGGTACCATTTGGAGGAGGAAAAATTATAGCGAAGAAACTCTGCCCATTTGCCAAATACATTGTCCCAACCCTAAGGAGAATTAACGCAAAGCAGTTGGAGGACAAAAGAAGAGGAGGAGCCCAGGATCAGGATCAAGGAGCGATGGCCGGTCTCGACTTTGATTGTAAGTTGATTCATTTTGAAAATAATAAAAGAATACTTTTCCCGTCCC
>SNQJ01S0016607.1:143494-169056 GCA_010110895.2 Picea sitchensis | reverse complement strand
GAGGGCACCACGGAAAAACGGAAGGCGAGGTATCCGTGCAACTTGTGTGCGGAAGACCACCCGACCCATCTATGTCCTCGACTTGCAGAGGCCCAGAATTTTGTCACACAACAACAACAAGCCGTGTTGGCTAATCCCTTTCAGCATGGGCAAAATTTAACTCAAGCCTCTACAAGTGCCGAAGGGGGAAGCCAAGAAACCTGCCCTCCCCCAAACAATTCCTCATCCGCGAACGTATATATGGTTAGGGGTGATGCTTTAATAATGACTAGAGCGCACAACTATAGTAAACCAAGCACCTCTGAGAAGGGTAAAGAAGCTGAGATCCCATCTCTTCCTCTACAGATCAAGAAGATGTTGGGTGAAACAATGGCACGCATTCCAAAGGGTGCGTTTAAGAAATCTTCTCACAACCCAAATGTAAGGGCCGCCCAAAATTACTCTGTGGTGGAAGATTTATCACAAACCCCTTGTGCGATGTCCGCTTTGGAGGTCCTCCAAAGCTTCCCTGCTCAGAGAAAATCCTTGTTAACTGCTTTAGGCTCTACTGAGACTTGTAACCCGGGTACCATCATGCTAGATATGACCGACTTAAAACCTCGTTTGCCTTACCACGTCGCGTTTCAGATAGTAGTGGTTCATCCCACAATTTTTTTTACATGGAATAGCTTCCGCATGGTGGTCGACGAGGGCGCTTCAACTTGTGTTATGTCGTTAGCATGTTGGAAGGCCATTGGTCAACCCTCTTTGTCTCCATCACCTACTCTCCTCACTGCGTTTGACGGTCATTCTTTTCGACCACATGGCATCGTTCCTTCTTTCCCTGTGCAGTTAGGAGGAAAGACCGTGTGCGTTGAAGTAGAGGTAGTCGATGCCCCCCTTGACTATAATCTCTTGTTAGGTTGAAGTTGGACTTATGCTATGAAAGCTATGGTTTTTATAGTTTTCTGAGTCTTGTTGTTTCCACATGAGGGTCATATAGTGACCATCGATCAATTGTCCTTCTCTAGACCTAACCCAGCTTTGGGCGAATCCACGATTCCCATGATAGATAATCCTCAACCCGATGTCGTTAATGTGGGAGTTGGTTTGTGCCCATCCTTGATGGGTACCTTCGATTACCCACATCCTCATGATGATGTCAAGTTTATATCGAATCACCACAAGGCTGAGATTTTTCACGTTTCGTCGTTCCGCATGACTTACTTTGAGGATCCATGGATTCTTCCTTCCCCATCAGCCACAATGGATGAGACAGGGCACTCCGACATGTCCATGCCCTTGTCAGCTGCTGAAGTAGCGTACTCTTTAGTCCAACAAGATTCAGCTAATCCTGATCTGACTCCCGCACAAGAGTTGGATCCACTTCCAGAGCCTATTTGGGCTCAATATTCTCTTGCTAGCACCGAATCGTTAAACTTAGTCTTGCCTTCCGACGAAGTAGTAATCGAAGCAATGAATAGTCTGGACAAACCTTGGGACGATCTTCATCACAGATCATATTTCCTCCCAGAGTTACACTGAATCGAGGTAGGAGAATTCACTATCACCATGAAGGGAGGTCAGCCGTGTCCTATTAACCTTTTAGCTACACAGGAAATTTATGCTGAGGGAAATATGGCAACTATCGCTGAAACCATACCTATCAACATCTCCCGCAACCCTGGCGTCGTGGAGAATGTCTTCGTCGGGGCAGATTGCTCCCCTGAAGAGATTCATATTTACACGGATCTTTTCAAATAATTTCGCGACGTTTTTGCCTGGTCTTATGAGGAAATGCCAGGTATCGATCCGAAAATAGTTGAACATGAAATCACAACATATCCTGATGCTAAGCCTATTCGACAAAAACTTTGTCCAGTCAATCCTAAGAAAGCAGCAGCCATTAAGCTTGAGGTTGAGAAATTGCTCAAGGCAGGGTTCATTTACTCTATTCATTTGACTCAATGGGTGTCAAACCCCGTGTCGGTTGATAAAAAACAAGGCACGATTCGTGTATGTATCGATTTCCATGATTTGAACAAGGCATGTCCAAAAGATAATTATCCAACCCCATTCATCGACCAGATCATTGATGAATGTGCTGGTTGTGAAGCCTTTTCATTCATGGATGGTTTTTCGGTCTATAATCAAATTCAAATCAAACCTGAGGACCAAAACAAAACGACATTCATTTGTCCGTGGGGTACATTCGCCTATCGTAAGATGCCTTTTGGCCTCAAAAATGCTGGAGCCACTTTCCAACAGGCCATGTCTTTTTCATTTCACGACATCAAACATATAGTCGAGGCCTATCTAGATGATTTAGCATCACACTCTCGCAAGCGAAAGGATCATCCTATGCACCTCAGAATAATCTTCGAACGATGTCGCTACTTCAGGATTCGCTTGAATCCCAACAAGTGCAACTTTTGCGTCACGTCAGGACGTTTGTTAGGTTTCATCGTATCAACAACAGGGATCATGGTGGATCCTCTTAAGGTGGAGGCAATAATCCAGTTGCCCCCCCCACACACAATCTTACAAATCCAAAGTCTTCAAGGCAAGGCGAACTTCTTACAACGCTTCATCGCCAACTATGCCGAAATCACCAAGGGATTTATGCGTTTACTGAAGAAAGATGTTCCTTTTTCTTGGGACGAGGCTGCTCAACACTCTTTCGATGCATTAAAACACGCCCTCACAACCGCACCTCTGCTACGACCACCTAATTATAACAAAGATTTCTTATTATATCTGGCTGCCGCAGAGTCAACCATAGGCATGGTTTTAGTTCAGGAAGATGATTCGTTTTTAGAATACGTGATCTATTACCTAAGCCAAGGCCTCGTAGGATCGAAACTTAATTATTCCCATCTCGAAAAACTTGCGTTGGCAGCAGTTCATGCTGTTCAACGGTTCCGTCACTATGTTCTATTTCACAAGACCACCGTCGTTGTTGTCGTGAATCCATTCCAGTACATGTTGACACGACGAGTTATCGGCAGAAAAATCAGTAGATGGATGGTCATCCTCCAAGAATTTGACTTAGACTTCATTTCATCCAAGTCCAAGAGGTCATTGGTCTTTGTAGAACTTATTTCGGAACTTCCAGTTGAGTCAGGTGACGTTGTGCCTGAGGAATCGCCTATCCGGGGGGATATGTTTTTGATTGAATCTTCAGACCCCTGGTACAGAGAGATACTGATCTATATCCATACTTTGAAGTGCCCCACCTCTGCTTCTCATGACGAGCGTCGACGGATACGCCATCAGGATAAGAATTATCTCATACTCGATGATACATTGTATCAGAGAGGTGTAGAGTGCATCTTGCATCAATGTTTCACTCATGAGGAGGTCGTCATAGTTCTCAACGATTGTCATACAGGAGCTTGTGGCGGTCACTTATCTAGGTTGGCAACAACCCAAAAGATTTTACGAGCAGGTTACTTCTGGCCCACACTTATCAAAGATTGTATCGAGTCGGTCAAGAAGTGCCATCCGTGCCAAATATTCTCTCGGAATATGAGGGCACATACAACTCCTATGTTTCCTGTCATCACAGTTGGTCCCTTCACTAAGTGGGGGATTGATTACACTACATGCAAGCCCCCGTCAGCAAGGGGGCACCGCTATATCATCGTAGCTGTCGACTACTTCACTAAGTGGGTCGAAGCTATGCCAATGTTTAAATATGATGGAGAGACTACAACTCTCTTCTTATTCAACCAGATTATAGCACGGTTCGGTGTCCCGAGAGAGATTTTCACTGACCATGGTAGTCACTTTCAGAACCAAATGATGTCCGAATTAACATCAAATCTTGGGTTACGTCAAGAACATTCATCACCTTACTATCCCCAAGCCAATGGGCAGGTGGAAGCTGTAAACAAAACTCTTAAGACTATCCTACAGCGAACTATCAACTCAGCCAAGTCAAATTGGCATTTGATGTTATACTCGGCATTATGGGCTTACCGAACATCCGTTAAGACTGCAACCGGTTTCTCACCTTTCCAACTTGTTTATGGGCTAGAGGCAGTATTTCCCATCGAATGTCAAATCCCATCTCTGAAATTGGTAGTACAGTTATTGCTAGAAACTTCTCCACTTGAAGAGCGGTTAGTACACCTTGAGAAGCTTGATGAGCAGCGTCACGATGCGGCCCTGGCCAACGAGGCTCATAAACATAAGGTCAACTGTCAATATGATAGGTCCGTTCGTCCTCAGATTTTTTCTGAGGGCGACCTTGTCCTGGTCTATGACCAAGATAAGGACCCCCTGGGGGTAGGAAAGTTTAAACCCGTGTGGTTCAGACCCTTCATTATTAAAGAGGTATTAAAAAATGGCGCTTATCATTTGGTCGATTTTGAAGGGAATGCTTTGGCGGAGCCTAGAAATGGGCTCTACCTCAAGAAGTATTACTCATAGAAAGGTCACTATGGGTAACTTTTTGTAACATATGTATAGTCTTTGTACTGTTACTTTTGTTTAAGGTTCTTTTAAAAAGTGTTATGGATGTGTCATTGATGCTATCTTTCGTCAATATGGCATATGTCAAGTGAGTCCGAGGTGTTCGTTGGGTATGCGGACGGTGCTAGTGGACACACGAGGAGGCTTGCCTCCGTAGCTTGGGTAATCTTTACACCACAGGGTCAGTTGTTATCTTCCAGAGGTATATGCTTAGGTGACACCAAAAATAATGTTGCCGAGTATAGTGTAGTTATTGAGCTCCTTCGTGACGCATTGTCATTGAGTATCTCTCATCTCCGAGTCTATCTAGACGCTCAACTGGTTGTGTCGTAGCTAAACAGAATATACCGAGTTCATGATCCAAACTTACACCGACGATTCCTTAGGGTACGTCTCTTAGAACGCAACTTTGATTACATTACATATTTTCATGTTCCTAGGAGATTAAATCAAATCACAGATACTCTAGCTAATCACATTTTAGATTGGCATCTGGCCCACATATAAACAGATCATGGACATAAACATGTAAATACATTTTTTCATACATAATCCATAAGACACAAAAAGAGATAAAAAACCATATATAAACATCATAAAATCCTCAGAGTACATAGATGGGCGCAAGCGCCTCAAAAGTGGGAACAGTAACGAGTCACTGGGCTTATTCCCTCAAAATATATATATATATATATCAGTGCTCGTGGCACATAAAAGTCTAAAGTCTGCTCAGGGCCTATGGGCCTTGTTATAATCATGTATAGCTTGGGCTAAACGCCTAAACAATTGGACCCATGTCCGAGGTGCCCCCACAACATGAGTCTGCATGGATGGCGGCAGGTCCTCTATCTCTGCCATGGGAACTGTGCGAGTGAGAACAATAAAGTTCCGCTCAATTCACCTCAGGACCCTCTCGGCCTCTCCTGCTGGGAGGTTCCCTGCTACTACTTCTCCTCCAGCGGCAACAACTGCGGCTTCTGGCCGTGGGCGATGCCTGTTCCGTGCATAGTCGGCAGGTCGCACGGGTCCCACATCTGCAAGCAATAAATGTTCACCCATCAAAAACTCTGGTATACGAAAACATGATATATATATCAAAAAAGACATAAAAATTACATATTCAAACAAAAAAAAACTATACAGGTGGAGACTTACCCATCTCCCCTCGTTCCTCACCAGGAGGCACTGGTATCTCTGGATCTCTGGAGAAGTCGATCCTCGCATATGGGTAGTCCTCTATAGTCAGGATCTGTCATGAAAGCCAAGCAAAGAAGTCATCGTTGAAGGCCTCCATGGTCCTTCCACCACCTTGTCGCGGCAGTAACACTGCCCATCTGCATACTGTGGGGAAAGTGGTCAGATTTACTCGTACTGTCAGCCGAGGACTGAAGCACGAAACTCTCTCGAAAAAGAACGAACACAGGATGGTCCCAAACCCGAAGTTCCTATGTGTCCGCTGTCAGCAATCTGTCAATTGCTTCTTCGTGCACTCCAACAGTGTGGTACTCCAATAAAAAATTTGTGCATTCATGCACTGGATCGCACAGTTCATCTGTGCACGCGAAGCCTGGTGCACGACTGCTGAACTGGTAATCCGCCCAATGAGAAATAAAAAAGTCTGTAGGGCGAGGTTGGTAATCCTACTAACAGGTACCGATGAACCTCTATGATTGGTCCCAGCCTCACAGTACTCATCGATCAGCTCCGAGACTTTGCTCGGCCCCGCAGGAAAAGTCTGAAAATTGACTGGTTCCCCTCTCCTTGAGAGGCCAGTCAAAAAGTAAATATCCTCGGTCGTGGGAACCAAGGATTTCCCCTCTAGCATGAACGCCTCTGCATCAGGGTGCCAGTAATCAACCAAGGCATTCAGTAGCCTTGGTTGCGCGTGCATGAATGGACATAATTTTTTTTTTACCAACCAGCACTGCGTCAACACGGCCACAACATTCGGATCTGCAGCCACTAACTCATTGGCGGCCTCGTGCTCTCTTTCCCTCCACTGAACATACATCCTGCCAACACAACAAGGTAAAGGAGGGTCAATACATGTTTTCATTGGATTTTTCATCACGTGGGGGGGGTAAACGCGGCCTGTAGAGGTGATAGTTGCGGGCACCCACGGGCAGGCTTTGCTCTGCACGCGGGTACCCGCGAGCTGTCCCTGGACAACCAGCGTTTACCTAGGGCCGACCTTTTTGAGGTCACCGCCCACCCCCAAAAACAACTAAATGCTACAAATGAAGTATTGAATAGCTAGACAAGGGAGTTTGTACTTACTTGGTCCAAGAAGAAGTCCGTTTCGTCCACTGTAGCTCCCGTAATCACGATCTTTGGCAAAAGGGATATTTTGGCTCCAGAGTCAATTTCCAAATCAGCAATGGTGATAATGAGCTGCCAGCTTCTATTTATAGACTTTTTGGCCTCTTTTTGTCACTTTTATGGGCCCCTTTATCATTTTATTTATGCCAAAAACCATTTAGAGTGATCCAGGAGTTATATGGGAGGGATTTGATCAGGTATGGGGACAATTTTTTTTTTTGAGTTTCAAAAAAATAAAAATAAAATCTTGACGGTCCATAAAAAAAATTATTTTTTCAAACAATCAACTTGAGCATATAGGTTAGGCTATCACCCCAACTTTTGCATCTTGTTGCCTTTTTTTTTATGCTATAGGATTGATCCCATCCGGTTGTGACACATAACCGTCATATCTGTTATAGAAGTGTCGCAACTTGGTGGTAGAGCTTACCAAAACATGGAGCCTCATTCGCATGGGTCTTTTTCACTCTTTGTCTTACCCTCCGGACTCCCAAAACATAACGGGTCTCCTTTTAAGACCTTTTTAGACCCTCTAAAAATGAAAAGATTTCCGAGCGATCTTGTGACCTTTCACGCTCGTTAAACTGAAATTTGAGGTCACGTCTGTCTGGCGGTAGTTTACCCTTTTTTTGGTCCGGACTGTCAACTATACGAACAAAGGAATACTCTATTGAATTCCCATTCTTTAGAAGAGTATCCTCAGGTATAATTTTATTCCTTTTTCGGGCCTGAGGGACTAAATTTACGAAAAAAAAACCCCGACGGAGTCCATAGTTAAGCTCTTTTCAGACTCCCTAAAATTGAAAAGATCGCCGAGTGACCTGATTCTTTCACACTCGTTAAAATGGTCCAGAAGAACATTCCTGACGGAGTCCATAGTTAATAGTTTTTCAAGTGATCTTGTCCTTTTCACACTCGTTAAAATGGTTTTGAATTGACGTCTAATCGGTGCTAGTTTATCCCTTTTTCGAGCCAACTAGACTATTGTAAAAAAAGGTACCCCACTGGAGTCTCCTTTTATGCTTTTTAAGACTCTCTAAATATGAAAAGCTACCGAGCTTCCCTTCTCTGGGCTCATTAAACTTACATCGAAGTACGTTACCATTATGTGTTCTATCAACCGCATTTGCATACCTTACCCATCAGACTTGTAACAGTTTGCTTTTGCGTCTTAACACCTTTGGCCACTGGAGGATTTTTCCCGAGTATCATTTCTCTAGAACATCAATCTTGTCCTTGTGCTTAGAGCTTTTATGTTTGCAGTACTCGTTCCTCCATTGTAACGTAATATTCCTTTATTCTTTTTCAAAAATTATCAAAAAGAACAAAAAAATCAAATATACCCCAAAAAGATGATGGGAAAAGTATTTTCTTTATTGGCAGCATAATGAGTCGCCCTTGGATGAAGCACATCTGTCCGTTTGATCATCAGACTACGAGATGTAGTATGACCTTAGGAATATTTTTCTCACTATATAGAGTTGTGTCCTCCACCGTTTGGTTACTCTTCCAAACATATGGAGAGTTTGCGTTGCCTCCTGCTTCGTAGACTTATGATTAACATATATGTTGCCTGAGTCTTATCACGTGTCGTGCTATTATCCAAGGGAAGTGTGTCACTAAGCCTGAGTTGGCCCCTCTGCAATATGTCTCTTGTCCACATACCTGACCATCCTGAACGTCCAATCAAGTCTTTGTTCGAAATCACTGAAGCCTTCAGTCCGATCATCAAGATTATCAAGTCCATAACCGACGAGTCGTCGAAGACCTCTGGGTATTGCAGTCGTACACTCATATTACACTCCTACCCAAGTTTAGAAGATTTTGAAGTTGTTGCTCGAGCTCTGAAGTACAACCATTAGGCCAAATCATCTTCTGGGAGATGGATACTTCATATGTATATCTTTCTGATTTCGAGATGTAGCTCCACTGTGTATTATTCGTGGATACTCTTCATAGTTATTTGACATGGATCTACAGTGTATTTTATTGGTAGCCATCGTTCTATTTTATCCCGAGCATGGGTATGCCCGCCTCGGTGAGACATTTGTTATTTTGCAGACGACACCTCTTGATTCCTGATTCTTGGGCTCACTCATTCAGCACATCAATACATATTGGTAAAAGATTGGTAATGTATTTCGACCATCAGATGCTCTTCTGACCTCACACATTAGGGGGCATCTGTTATAATCCTAAATTGCACCACACATGCTTACCTGGCATCAGGCCAACTCATATCCCTTCATTGCCAAAACATCTGCTAAACAACCTCTTTAAAAATCCTCTTGGGTAAAGGTACACACGCCCTAACCCAATACTGCACACGTGTGAACGCTGGAAGGCCTACTACAACCCGCGTTTACCTAACAAAACACAAAAATAGGAAATTTGCCGACAGGAAAATAAGCTATGGGTCAGTTAACTGAAACTCCCAGCCATGCATGGCCGAGAGTTTGTCCAAAACCCTAGCTCCTTCTAGCCTATAAAAGAAGGGGTAGGGGTACCATTTGGAGGAGGAAATATTATAGCGAAGAAACTCTGCCCATTTGCCAAATCCATTGTCCCAACCCTTTAGCCTTTGCCTAAGGAGAATTAACGCAAAGCAGTTGGAGGAAAAAAGAAGAGGAGGAGCCCAGGATCAGGATCAAGGAGCGGTGGCTGGTCTCTACTTTGATTGTAAGTTGATTCATTTTGAAAATAATAAAAGAATACTTTTCCCGTCCCAATGCATGAGTTATATATGATTTGTGTAATTTATGATTAATTTCTAACCCTCAAGTAGAAAAGTAGCATGCACGCGTAGTATTTTGTCTTGATTGCAGGTTAACTTTGGAAGGAGCAACGCAAGCAAGCGGGCAAAGCGCAACGAAGGATATACACCAAACATCAGTAAAAAGGTTAGTAGTTCCTTTCCATGCATGTATCGTGAAAGAGGGGTTTCAGTTTTGGGTGAAAGGTTAAAAAGTCATTTCTTTATGGTCAAAATCTGCATGCAAGTCTGACCCTAGTTTGCTAGTCCGTAGGGTATTTTTCCCAACAATAGAGACCAGGATCAAGATTCATGGAGCAGTGGCCGGTCTCGACATTTGTAAGTTGATTCATTTAAAGTAATACATAAATGCTTTTCCCGTCCCACTTTATGAGTTCTTCATAATACAATAAATATATGTTTGAATCTCTAACCCATTAGCCCATAGGTAAAATGCATGTGTAGTTTGTTGCTTATTTTGGGTACAGGTCAACTTTGAAAGGAGGACTGCTAACAAGTGATCAAGTGGGAAGAAGGATCGACATCGAACATCCGGAACAAGGTATGTTGGTTTAAACCATGTATTTGCTGAAAAGGAATGGGGTTTAAGTCTGGGGATGAAAGTAGAAAATATATTTCTTTTGGTCATATCTGCGTGCATAAGATAAACCTATTTGCTAATCCGTAAGGGGATTTCCCTCACAACAGAATTGGCGACCATACTGGGGAAGTATCTAGGGTTCCTGGGAGTAATTTTGGGTAGTTTTAAAAGAATGGTTTTCTTGCTTGTTTTTTTAGTTTCTATAAATTCTGAGCTAGCAGAGAGTCTGGTTTCCTATACTAGTTGTCTCTGTTATTTGCTTGACTGTGTTTTTTTGAGACCCATAGAGGTACATGTGGCCTGCATAAGGTATGCATGCATGTACCCGTGCCCTACTCTCTTACAAACCGTGTGTGAATGATAGCTGAAGAAGTAGCAGTAGCGTGTAGAGTCCAAATTTTTTTTGAGGCAACATCCTCTTCCCTGTCAGAATCAAACATTCTCAGGGGTTTTCTGGAATTATTTCTAAGTCTTGGTTGTTTGCAGTCTTGTCTCAGATTGGTTTGTTTTACAAATTTTTTCCTTACATTGTTTGCTTTTTCTGTTAAAGAGAGTGTCCAAGACTTCAGGAGATCCTAGTTATCAATATCAGTGGTCTCTTCCTGGTTTGGATTGTCTGTTTTTAATTTTTCTCAGAGTTTAGAGATACATGCGGCCTATATAAGGTCAGCCCGCATGTACACGCCCTCTGTCTCTATACAACTCACGTTCACATGCTTGCTATTAGATTATCAGTAGTGTGCTTGTGTAGGATATTTTTTTTTAAGGGTAAGGCAGTCATCCTTTCCCTTGATGAGAGTTATACCTCTCAGGTTTTTGAATCTCTGTGTTAGCAGTCAATAACTTAGGATTAATATTAGCCTTAGCTTGCTCTTTCTCATTTAAAAGTTGTCATAAAAAAATATTTTTTTAGGGTTTTTAGACAAGTGTGAGAGTCATTTTTTAAGTTGCTAGTGTGTGATTTCTTGAAGTGATTCTTTGCGATCTACAATTTAGGCCAGAATTGTTTTTCTTGATTTTTTACTTGTTGGTATTTTTCCTTTTTTCTTTATCAACGTTTAAATAAAAAAAATCTCTTTCATTTTCTTGTTTGGTTGAAGAGTGTGATTCTGCATTATTAGTCAGGGAAAAGTATTTTATTTTCATAAGTATTTTGTAGTTTACTTAGATCATAAGTAGCTTGTATTTGAGTGAAATTCCTTTTGATTTTGCTGTCCAAAATCTTAAAAAATTTTAAAACAATTTTTTTTTTTTTGTTTTGAAAAGTTGTTGAAATTTTGCATTAAGTGAAAGTTTTTGTTTCCATCTTTTTCTTCATTTTTTATTTCGTCTTTTACACATCATCAGTTTCAATTTCATACCCCTTGACATAAGACAAAGCTATAAAATTAACACTAAATCTAAAATTTATTAGACTTTTATGTTTGTAGGGTTAAACAACTAGTTTAGGATTAGGGCCTTGGATTAGGTTGGAGAGGAAACTCTTCAAGGCCATTACATTCAAACATTGGAGTATGAGTTAGGGAGTGTCTAAGTTCAGTATCATGAAATTTATCCGGGACCCCCCTCTAACACAGGGGATAAAAATGAGGTCGCGTGCGGAAAGGTAGAGGAGATAACCCCTCCAAAGCTGGACCAATCGTAGTGGATAACACATATAGAGGGCTTGTTTTGGGATTCCGTCGATTTCATTTTCCATGGGGCTTCATGGGTCTCGAATCCATTCAAGGTACTCATTTTTATTCCAGACCACTTTCTTTTGATACCCTTGACAGGTTTTGGGCTTGATACCTTGCTCATTGTGGTCTACCCGACTTTCGACTGTACCCGCCTGGTGACTGTTCGCGCACTGGCAACCTTGTTACCTATATTTTTTAGGGACATACACAGGTGACTGTGGGGGTATACCACGGTACCTAGGACAAACATTGGTCCACACTTTGTAGAGTATACCCGGAGGGTGCTTCCATGTTCGAGTTGCACTTGCACCGGTAATTTTCTCTAGGGTTGGTTGTTGTAACTATTCTTCCAATTAATTTAGTATTTGCCTATCTTATCTTATAGGGACATTTTTTAGTGTGTGTTACTTTTGAACGTTTAGACTACCCTAGAGTGTATTTGATATTCTCACATAGTGGAGGATCAAGAGCTTTGCCAGTCACGAAGGCTTCTTGGCCTGCTGCCGGTTACACTGGAGCCACCCCCGCCACCACTAAGGTGAAAGTTAGACCAACAAGGTTCTTTTGAAGCAACCGGATCACAAGAAATTGTGTCCAACCAACATATGGAGGAATCGACCATTTTGGACCTTGGAGTGAACTCTCTTGGCCTGGTTGAAACCCCAACCACTGAATTCTTGGCGCCTTTCATCATACCAATTCATATTTATGAGCGCCAGACAATGTCACACACAACAATGGAAACAAATTGTGTTACTCCTTCTGGGAATTCTTCAATTCCCACTACGGTTGTCACCACAGGAGAGGTTTCACCTCCTAACCCACCATCACCAGTCCAATCCACCATGGTCTCGACCACCATTACATCGAACAGTGGTCCGATCCTATCTTTGGCAGTGACCACAACCCCTTTCACACCAAGTGCGACAGACCCTCCATTCTCATACGGGATGCCTAGTTTAGGTACAAATCCTGTACTTTCCTACTCCACTTTATAGACTTCAGGTCTGGGGGCAGGGAGGTCTAGTGATCCCCTGCAAGGTCACATGGGGGGCACTCCTTCTCCTTTTAATGCTTTTCCTTATGGAGGAGGTCATATACCTCCTTCATCCCCTTCACTCGGTGGCTCGCATCAGCAATCCGCTGGGCAACCTACACACCATAGTTTATTTGGAGCGGGGAGTCAAGGATCACCTTCGCATAATATGCCAGTAGGTTTGACACCATTTTTTTTTATCAGAACATTTGGTAATAATGCCTTCTCGTCAGCCTCTTTCCTGACTGGGGGCAATCCCAGTTTTGGACAACCTATTCCTATGCAGGGTACTATTCCTACATAGGGGGAAAACCTAGGAACTTCTTCCACATTAGGGCCTTGGAATTCTTGGCAGGGATCCGTTCCCTCGTCCAAAATGCCAATCTGAGGTAATTCTTTCCACAATCAATGGAACCCCGGACAAACTACTATGCCTATCCCCACGATACTGAAATGGGGCAACCCTTCCCAAAGTCCTTCAAATGTAATGCATTCCCAACCATCTATGTCCTATTTTGGAAATCAGCCGATGATGTCTCCACATACGCAAAATCCATATGCTGGCCAGGGCCAAGGTTTCTACCAGAATCTGAGCCAACAGTCGAAATTTTCCTGGAATCTTGGTGCCAGTCAAACTCTAGGCCCCTTTTTCCCAGGTTATCACCAACAACCCAAACTACCTTTCCTGGCGACTTTGCACTTGCCATATTTGACAAGGTTGTTGAATGACCCTATCTGTCACGATCCGCGTTGGCCTCCTATGCTGACAAAGTTACCTTCAGACATCCCAAAGTTCGAAGCCAAGCCTAACGAATATCCAGGAGATCATGTGACTACCTTCCATCTTTGGTTCTCATCTAACTCGTTGAAATACGACTCCGTACAGTTGCAATTGTTTCAATGTACTCTCATTGGGAGTTCCGCAAAATGGTACATTGAGCTCGATCACTCAAGATACTCTTCCTTCGGCAAACTGGAGATGGATTTCCTAAACCATTTCCATTTACCTGTGAGATACAATGCTGGCACAAAGCCGCTCACCAATTTTGAATAGGCAACAACGGACCATATCTCTGATCACATTCAAGAATGGAGATGTCGAAAGAGTTTAATTAAGGTGCCAGTCCCACCAACATTCCTTCTTGAGTGGTTCCTTAAGTCTTTTGTTCCGTAGTTATCCAAAGACGTCGCGACATCGAGAGTATTCTCTGAAGAAGACGCCATCATGAGGGCTCAACAATTTGAGCTCATCTATTCTCAGTCCAGTTTATTATACAACATATTTCCATATGCACCACGCTCAATACTTGATAAAACTAGACAGAGAGCTGGACCACATGCCGATGGTCTTTTTGGTTCCGCACAAACAAAGCCCGCTGAGCAATTGACGAAGTAGTTGCAGCAGTTATCTATACAACACACAATCGCCAGCCAAAATACTACTTTGGTTGCTCCCCCTACCAAAACGTTGGAGGTACACATAGTGCAATCGACTAACCCAAAGGCCACCCAACATCTTGAAGGAAAGAAAAAACAATGAAAGAAGGGTAAGGGGGATAAAATACCTATCGATAATGCTGGCGGGGACAACACTGAAAAATGAAAGGTGAGGTATCCATGCAACTTGTGCGCGGAAGACCACCCGACCCATCTATGTCCTTGGCTTGCAGAAGCCCAAACGTTTGTGACACAGCAATAGGCTGCTGTGTTGACCAATCCCTTTCAACATGGGAAACATCTAACCCAAGCCTCTGTAAGCACAAAAGGGGGTATCCAAGACCCCCCTCTTCCTGCGAACAACCCCGCATCTGCGAATGTATATATGGTGAGGGGTGATGCTTTTATATCGACTAGAGCACATGACTATAGTAAACCAATCACTTATAAGAAGGGTAAAGAAGCTGAACTCCCATCTCTTCCTCTACATATTGAGAAGACGTTGGGCGAAACAATGACACGCATTCCCAAAGCTGCATTCAAAAAAGCTTCTCATAACCCAAACGCAAGGGCCGCCCATAACTACTCTGTGGTGGAAGATTTATCACAAACCCCTTATGTGATGTCTTCTTTGGAGGTCTTCCAAAGATGCCCTTCCCAGAGGAAAGCCTTGTTAACCTCTTTAGGATCTACCAAGACTTGTAATCCTGGTACAATCATGCTGGATACAACCAACTTAAAACCTTGTCTACCTTACCACGTAGCGTTTTATATAGTAGTGGCTTATCCCAAAAAAACTTTTACTTAGAATATCTTCCACACGGTGGTTGATGAGGGTGCCTCGACATGCGTTATGTCGTTGGCATGTTGGAAGGCTGTTGTCCAAAATGTTTTGTCTTCGTCACCTACTCTCCTCACTTCTTTCGACGGTCATTCTTTCTGACCACATGGTATCATTCCTTCGTTCCCCGTGAAGTTAGGAGGGAAGATCTTGTGTGTCGAAGTAGAGGTAGTTGATGCTCCCCTTGACTATAAACTCTTGTTAGGAAGGAGTTGGACTTATTCCATGCAAGCTGTGGTTGCTACAATTTTTCGGGTCTTGTTGTTTCCACACGAGGGTCGGATAGTGACCATCGATCAATTGTCTTTCTCTAGACATGACCCTGCATTGGGGGCATCAACAGTCCCGATGATTGATAATCCTCAACTAGGTGTCGTCAACATAGGGGTTGGTTTGTTCCCATCTGTGATGGGTACCTTTGATTTTCCGCCCCTCAAGGCGATATCAAGTTTATATCCAATCACCATAAGGTTGAGATTTTTCAAGTTTCGTCATTCCACACAACTTACTTCGACGATCCGTGGATACTTCCTTCCCCACCAGCCATGATGGATGGGACAGGGCACCCGGGCATGTCCATGCCCTTGTCTGTAGCTGAAATAACATACTCTTTAGTCTAGCAAACTTCAGTCCACACTGATCCAACTCTTGCACAAGAGTTAGATCCACTTCTAGAGCCTATTTGGGCTCAGGGTTATCTCGCTCACACTGATTCATTAGACTTCGTCTTTCCCTATGATGAAGCAATAATTGAAGCAATGACTAGTCTGGATAAACCCTGGGAAGATTTTCATCGCAGATCATACTTCCTCCCAGAGTTAAGCCGAATTGAAGCGGGAGAATTCACTGTGACTATGATGGAAGATCGATCTTGTCCTATTAATCCCTTAGCTACACATGAGGTTTATGCTGAGGGTAATATGGAAACTATCACTGAAACCTTACCAATCAATATCTCCCGAAACCCTGGCATCATGGAGAATGTCTTCGTCAGAGTGGATTTCTTCCCTGAAGAGATTCAAATCTATACAGATCTTTTCAAAGAATTCCGTGACATTTTTGCCTGGTCTTATGAGGAAATGCCAGGTATCAATCCAAAAATAGTTGACCATGAAATCACAACGTATCCTGATGCCAGGCTTGTTCGGCAGAAGCTTCGTCCAGTTAATCCTAAGAAAGCAGCAACCATTAAGGTTGAGGTTGAGGAATTGGTAAAAGCTAGGTTTATCTGTCCTATCCATTTGACCCAATGGGTGTCAAACCTCATGTCGGTCAATAAAAAACAAGGCACGATTTGTGTATGTACCAACTTCCGTGATTTGAATAAGGCCTGTCCCAAAGATAATTTTCCCACACCTTTCATCGACCAGATCATTGATGAATGTGCGGGTTGCGAAGCCTTTTCTTTCATGGAGGGTTTTTCGGGATATAATCAAATCCAAATCAAACCCGAAGACCAACACAAATAGACATTCATCTGTCCATGGGGTACATTCGCATATCGTAAGATGCCTTTTGGTCTAAAAAATGCTAGAGACACCTTTTAATGGGCCATGCATTTTTCTTTCCATGACCTCAAGCATATAGTCGAGGCCTATCTAGATGATTTAGCATCGTGATCTCGCAAGAGAACGGATCATCCCACACACCTCCGACTTATCTTCGAACATTGTCCCTACTTTCGAATTCGCTTGAATCCAAAAAACTACAACTTCTGCATAACGTCGGGATGGTTGTTAGGTTTCATCGTATCAACAACAGGGATCATGGTCGATCCTCTCAAGGTGGAGGAAATAATTCAGTTCCCCCCCCCCACGCACAATCCTTCAACTTCAGAGTCTACAAGGCAAGGTGAACTTTTTATGATGCTTCATCTCCAACTATGCCGAGATCACCAAGGGATTTATGCGCTTACTGAAGAAAGACATTCCCTTTTACTGGGATGATGCTGCTCAACACTCTTTCGACACATTGAAACATGCCCTCACAACCGCCCCTCTACTCCGACCACCTAACTATAAAAAATATTTCCTATTATATTTGGCTGTAGTAGAGTCAACCATTGGCATGGTCTTGGTTCAGGAAGATGACTTATTCTCATAATATGTCATCTATTACCTGAGCCAAGGCCTCGTAGGACCGGAACTCAATTATTCTCATATCGAAAAACTTGCATTGGAAGCAGTTCATGCTGTTCAATGGTTTCGTCATTATGTTTTGTTTCACAAGACCATCGTCATTGCTGTCGTGAATCCATTCCAATACATGTTGAAATGATGGGTAATAGGCAAAAAAATTAGTAGATGGATAGTCATCCTCCAGGAGTTTGACTTAGACTTCATTTTAGCAAAGTCCAAAAAGTCACTGGTCTTCGCAGAACTTATTTCAGAACTTCCAGTTGAGTTAGGTGACGTTGTGCCTGAAGAATTGCCTATCCGGGGAGCTCTGTTTTTTATCACATCTTCAGATCCCTGGTATGGAGATATACTTATCTATCTCCAGACTTTGAAGTGCCCCACCATTGCTTCTCGTGATGAGCGTCGACGCATACACCATCAGACTAAGAATTATCTCATAATCTATGATACATTATATCGGAGAGGTGTAGACTGCATCCTACGTCGATGTCTCACTCATGAGGAAGCAATTATCGTGCTTAATGATTTCCATACCAGATCTTGTGGCCATCATTTGTCTGGGTTGGAAACAACCCAAAATATTCTACGAGCAGGTTACTTCTGGCTGTCACTTATCAAAGATTGTATTGAATCGGTCAAGAAATGCCATCCGTGCCAAATCTTCTCTCAGAAGATGAGGGCACATCCCTCTCCCATGTTTCCTGTCATCACAGTTGGTCCCTTTACCAAGTGGGGGATTGATTACACTACTTGCAACCCTCGTTCAGCAAGGGGGGACCGCTATATCATCGTACCTGTAGACTACTTCACAAAGTGGGTCGAAGCTATGCCAACATTTAAAGATGATGGAGAGACTGCAACTCTCTTTTTATTCAATCAGATAATAACAAGGTTCGACATCCCGAGGGAGATTGTCACTAACCATGGTAGTCACTTTCAGAACTAGATGATGACCGAGTTAACATCAAAGCTTGGGTTATGACAAGAATATTCATCACCCTACTACCCCCAAGCAAATGGACTGGTGGAAGCCATAAACAAAACTCTTAAGACCATTCTACAACGAACTATCAA
Source organism: Picea sitchensis (assembly GCA_010110895.2). Taxonomy (NCBI): domain Eukaryota; kingdom Viridiplantae; phylum Streptophyta; class Pinopsida; order Pinales; family Pinaceae; genus Picea; species Picea sitchensis. The sequence goes on along the minus strand of SNQJ01S0016607.1, from coordinate 150,724 downwards.
CTCAGCCAAGTCAAATTGGCATTTGATGTTATACTCAACATTATGGGATTACCAAACATCTATTAAGACTGTAACCAGTTTCTCACCTTTTCAACTCATTTACAGGCTGGAGGCAGTCTTTCCCATCGAATGTTAGATCACGTCTCTAAAATTGGCATTAAAATTATTGCCAGACACTTCTTCACTTGAAGAACAGTTAGTATACCTTGAGAAACTCAATGAGCAACGTCGTGATGTAGCCCTGGCCAACTAGGCTCACAAACATAAGGTCAAGTGTCAGTATGATAGGTCTTTTCGTCCTCGAATTTTCTCTGAAGGCGACCTTGTCCTAGTCTATGACCAAGATAAGGACCCCTTGGGGGCAGGAAAATTCAAACCCATGTGGTTCAGACCTTTCATCATAAAACAGGTTTTAAAAAAGGGTGCTTATCATTTGGTTGATTTTGAAGGGAATGCTTTGGCGGAGCTTTGAAATGGGATCTACCTCAAGAAGTATTACTCATAGGCAGTTCACTATGGGTAACTTTTTGTAACATATGTATAGTCTTTGTACTATTACTTTTTAGTTTCTTTTAGTATTATGGACATGTCATTGATACTATGTTTCGTCACTGTGGCAGATGTCAAGTGATTCCAAGGTGTTCGTTGGGTATGCAGACGGTGCTAGTCAACACACTCGGAGGCTTGCCTCTGCAGCTTGGGTAATCTTTATAGCTCAAGGCCAGTTATTATCTTCACGAGGTATATGCTTAGGTGACACCACAAATAATGTTGTCGAGTATAGTGAAGTTATTGAGTTTCTTCGTGATGCTTTGTCATTGGGTATCTCTCATCTCTAGGTCTATCTCGATGCTCAATTGGTTGTGTCTCAGTTAAACAGAGTGTACCAGGTTCATGATCCAACTTTACACCGACGATTACTTAGGGTATGTCTCTTAGAACGAAACTTTGATTATATTACGTATTTTCATGTTCTTAGGAGATTAAACCAAGTTACAGATACTCTAGAAAATCAAATTTTAGATTGGCATCTTGCACACATATGAAAGAACATTAACATAAGCATGTAAATACGTTTTTTGCACACATGATCCATAAGACACAAAAGACCAAAAAACCATATATAATATCATAAAGTAACCAAAGTACATAGATGGACACAAGTGCCTCAAAAATATAACCGATAACGAGTCACAGGGCTTATGCCCTCAAAAAATATATACAAGTAGTGCTCGTGGCATGTCAAAATGTCTAGATAAAGTCAGGGCCTGTGGGCCCTGTTATACTGGTCCACAACATTGGCTAAACGCTGAAACAAATGGACTCATGTCCGTGGTTCCCCCACTACATGAGGTTGCATAGATGGTGGCAGGTCCTCAATCTTTGCCATCGAGACCGTGCGAGTGAGAGCAGTAAAGTTACGCTCGACTCATCTCAATACCCTCTTAGCCTCCCCGGCTGGAAGATCTCCTGCTACTGTTGGTCCCCCTGCGGCGACAAGTGCAGTCCCTGGCTGGGGACGACACCTGTTCCTCGCATAGTCAGCGGATCGCACTGGTCCCACATCTGCACACAATGAACACATATCCATCAAATACTCTGGCATAACAAAAAAATGATATATATAACAAAACAACATAAAAATTACATATACAACAAAAAAACTACTACAAAGGTGGAGACTTACCCATCTCCCCTTGCTTCTCACCAGGAGGTACTAGTATCTCAGGGTCTTTCGAAAAATCAATCCCAGCATAGGGGTAATCCTCTATAACCAAGATCTATCATGACAACCACGCAAATAAGTCATCATCGAAGGACTCATTGGTCCTTCCACCACCCTGTCGCGGTAGTAATACTGCCCATCTACACACAACAGGAAGAGAGGCATGATGTCCTCGTACCACTACTCGAGGACTAAAACTCGAAACTCTCTCAAAAAAGAACGAACACAGAATGGTCATGAACCCGAAGTTCCTATGTGTCCACAAACGACAATCTGTCAGCTATCTTTTAATACACTCAATCAATGTGGTACTCCAATCAAAAGCTTGTGCATTTAAGCACTGAACTGCACAGTTCATCTATGCACAGGATGCCTGATGTAGAGCCGCAGAACCAATAATTCACCCGATAATAAATACTATCGCCTATAATGATAGGTTAGTGATCTTTCTTATGGGCACATGTGTGCTCGAGCGGTCTATATCAGCTGCACAATATAGACCTATCAATTCTGCTATGTTATGCGGCCTTGTAGGAAAAGTCCAGAAGTTGACTGGTTCCCCTCTCTTGGAGAGGTCAGTCAAAAAGTAAATGTCCTCAACCGTGGGCACCAGTGACTACCCCTCTAACATGAATGCCTCTACATCCGGATGCCAGTAGTCAACCAAGGCATTCAGTAGCCTAGGTTGTGCCCGCATGAAAGGACATAGAAAAAACTTGAGTAACCCACACTCCATCAAAGTAGACACAACATTGGGGTCTTCCCTAACCAACTCATTCACCTCTTCATGCTCTCTTTCTCTCCAATGGACATACATCCTGCAAAACACCAAGGTTCAGGAGGGTTAACCCTTGCTTTTTATGCCTTTTTCATTCCATAAGGGGGTCCACATGTTCTATAATGGTGACAGTCACATGTACATGCATGCAGATTTTACTCTGCCTGAATGTACACGCAGCTTGTACAAAGACAACCTGCGTGGACCTAGGGCCTACTTTCTAAAGGTCGACGCCCCCCTAAAAAATGAAACCCAATGCACAAATAAAGACATAAAATGCAAGATAAGGGAGTTTGTACTTACTTGGTCCAGACAGAAGTTCGTTTCGTCCACTGTAGCTCCCGGAATCACCGCTTTTGACAAAGGGGGTCTTTTGGCTCCAGAGTCAATTTCCAAATCAGCAATGGTGATAATGAGCTGCCAGCTTCTATTTATAGACTTTTTGGCCTCTTTTTGTCATTTTTTTGGCCTCCCTTATCATTTTATTTATACCCAAAACCATTTAGAGTGATTCAGGAGTTGCATAGGAGGGATTTGATCGGGTATTGGGACAGTTTGTTTTTTGAGTTTTGAGTAATTTTCGACGGTCCATGGATTTTTTTTTCGACGTTCAACTTGAGCATATAGGTTAGGTTTCTACCATGAATTTTGTATCTCGTTGTGTTTTTCCTTTGCCATAGGATTGATCCCATCAGGTTATGCCACAGAACCATCGTAGTTGCTTTAGAAGTGTCACAACTTGGTGGTAGAGCTTACCGAAACATGGATGCCCTAGGTAGATCCTGGTTGCATTATGGTATCCATGTTGTCTCTAAAACACTGTAGGCTCGGGAGTCCTTGTAGTTTTTCCTGAATACAAGATTGAGCCTCATTTGCATGATTCATCTTCGCTCTTGACCTCACCCTCAGGACTCCCCAAAAATAATGGGTCTTCTTTTAAGCCATTTTTAGACCCTCTAAACATGAAAAGATTGCCGAGTGATCTTGTGGCCTTCAACGCTCGTTAAACTAAAATTTGAAGTCATGTCTATCCGGTGGTAGTTTACCCCTTTTTCAGTTTAGACGATCAACTGTACGAACAAAGGTATACTCTATGGAACTTCATTTCTCTAGAAGAGTACTCTCAGGTATAATCTTACCCATTTTTCGGGCCCGAGGGACTAAATTTACGAAAAAGGAACCCCCACGGAGTCCATAGTTAAGCTCTTTTCAGACTCCCTAAAATTGAAAATATCGCCGAATGACCTTATTCTTTCACATTCGTTAAAATGGTCCAGAAGAACATTCCTGACGGAGTCCATAGTTAAGCTTTTTTCAGACTTCTTAAAAATGAAAAAATGGCCTAGTGATCTTGTCCTTATCACACTCGTTAAAATGGTTTTTGAATAGATGTCTTGTCGGTGCTAGTTTACCCCTTTTTTGAACCGACTAGACTATCTTCGAAAAAGGTACCCCAATGGAGTCTCCTTTTATGTTTTTTCAGACTCTCTAAATATGAAAAACCATCGAGCTTACCTTCTCTGGGCTCGTTAAACTTACATCGAAGGACGTTACCATTGTGTTATTTGTTAACCGTGTTTGCATATCTTATACGCCAACCTTATAACAGTTTACTTCTGCGTTTTAACACCCTTGGCCCCCAGAGGATTTTTCTCGAGTATCATTATTTTGAACATCAGTATTGTCCTAGTGCCCTGAACTTGTATGTTTGCAACACTCGTTCCTCCATTGTAACATAACATTCCTTTATTCTTTTTCCAAAATTATTGAAAAAGACAAAAAAATCAAATATACCCCAAAAAGAGGAAGGGAAAAGTATTTTCTTTATTGGAAGCATAATGAGTCGCCCTTGGATAAAGTACATTTGTCCATTTGTTCATCAAACTATGGGATGTAGTACGACCTTAGGAAGCTGTTCTCGCTACATAGAGTTGTGTCCTCCTCCATTTGGTTATTCTTCCAAACATATGGAGAGTTTGCATTGCCTCCTGCTTCGTAAACTTATGATTAATGCCATGCTTCCTAAGTCTCATAATATGTCGTGCTGTTGTCTAAGGGAAGTTTCTACCAAGCCTGAGTCGACCCCTCTGCAAATTGTCTCTTTCCCTCATACTCAACCATCCTGAATGTCCAATGAAGTCCTTGTTCAAAATCAATGAAGCCTTCAGTCTGATCATCGAGTCCATGACCGATGAGCCATCGAAGACCTCTGGGTAGTGCATTCGTACACTCATATTACACTCCTACCCGAGTTTTGAAGATTTTGAAGTAGTTGCTCGATCTCTGAAGACCTCATCTCCAGCCATCAGGTCATATCAGCTTCTAGAAGATGGATACTCTACATGTATATCTTTTTGATTTCGAGATGTAGCACTGTTGTGTATTGTTCGTGGTTACTCTTTATATAGTTATCTGACATGGATCTATAATGTATTTGATTGGTATCCATGATTCTATTTTATCCCGAGCATGGGTATGGCCGCCTCGGTGAGACATTTGTTATTTTGCAGACGGCGCCTCCCGGTTCTTGATCCTTGGGATCAATCATTTGGCACATCAGTAAATATTGGTAATGTATTTCAACCATCAGATGCTCTTCTAACCTCACACATTAGGGGGCATCTGTTATAACCCTAAGTTGCACCATACATTCTTACCTAGAATCGGGCCATCTCAAATCCCTTCTTTTCCAAAGCACTGCTGAACAACTCTTTAAAAAACCTCTTTTATAAGGGCCCACGTGCCCTACTCCATTACTGAACGCGTGTACACGCTAGCTGACCTAAAACAGCCCGCGTGGACCGACAAAAGCATGAAAAAAGGAAAGTTGTCGATGGAACACACAACTTTGGGTGAGTTAACTGAAAATCCCGGCCATTCATGGCCAAGGGTTTGTCCAAATACCTATCTCCTTCTAGGCTATAAAAGAAAGGGTAGGGGTCCCATTTGGAAGAGAAAAAATATAGCAAAGAAACTCTGCCCAATTTCATATTCCCATTGTCCGAACCCTTTATCCATCCTTGTGCAAGAAGAGATACAAAGCAAAGAAGTTGGAGGACATTTGAAGAGGAGCCCAGGATGAGGATTCATGGAGCAGTGGCCGGTCTCGACATTTGTAAGTTGATTCATTTAAATTAATAAAGAAATTCTTTTCCCATCCCACTTTATGAGTTCTTCATAATATAGTAAATATATGTTTGAATCTCTAACCCATTAGTCCATAGGTAAAATGCATGTGTAGTTTGTTGCTTGTTTTGCATACAGGTCAGCTTTGAAAGGAGGAATGCTAACAAGTGATCAAGTGGGAAGAAGGATCGACATCGAACATCCAGAACAAGGTATGTTGGTCTAAACCATGTATTTGCTGAAAAGGAATGGTGTTTTAAGTCTAGGGATGAATGTAGAAAGTATATTTCTTTTGGTCATATCTGCATGCATAAGATAACCCTATTTTCTAGTCTATAAGGGGATTTCCCTCACAACAGTTGGTTGTTCATTGTCGTTTGTTCAAGGTTAGTCATTGTTAGTCTCCATTATTTATATTGGGTGATTACTATTATGAGAGGAAGAAGTTTTTTGTGTGAGAGCATTCTTGTATTGTAAGATCTTTAGCGGGGTGTGAAGATCAACCTTGCAGCTGGGTGCTCAGGGAGGGGAGATAGAGGAGCGGTAAAGAGAGAGAGATATGGAAGATAATTGTGCAGATAGAACTGTATGTTTTCATATAATATCAAGAAATCCAGTTTTGTGGACGTAGCCCTAGGGAGAGGGTGAACCACGTATATCTTGTTGTTCTGTGTGATTGATGCTACGTTCTTTTGCTTTCTGTTATTCTTTTATTGCATCATTGTGTTAGATCTGAGATATATTTCACACAGTAGGCTTAAAGGAGATAAAGAATAACTATATCTTTGTGTGTTGTTCCTTTGAATCCACTTGCATTTACTCTGGTTGTAGACACCTGTGTCCTGCAACCCCCTATTGCTACTTCAGGTGAGACTGCATATGATCCTTAGGTGTTGCCGAAAGGGCTAGTAGTTAGGGATTGTTGGTGCACTGTTAGAGTTGAACCTCGGGTCTGCCCCTATGCCAACAAGCAGAGAAGGGGCAGACTTCCTGGGTGGGACAGGCATGTGGGGAATGAGAGTGTTATCACTGAAATTTCGTCTGCACATGGTTACAAGAACTCAACATCGTCAAACAGTGACGAAGTCATCCATGGACCTGAATTAACACCAAATCATTCATAAAAGGGTAAAAAACTATACAAAGTAGTGAAAAATTGAAGGGCGTTATGAAGACATTGGGCGCACACGCACATGCACGGAAAAGGAACGCAGAAATTGCGCACATGCGCACGATGCGTGATTGTTATCGCAAAAAGCTACGCACCTGCTAAATGACACATTTATGAGAGTGGTTGGCCTCCCACCCACTTATGGTTCAGGTCCCAAGCTGATTTGACCCTCAAATATGGACTGGATTCGACTGGATGGCTGGTCAAAGACCTAGAAATGCCCTAATTAGCCTCTTTTCACACTACAAAGCAGTTAAACAATAGCTCATAGGAATGCTATAAAAATGCCATGGATGCACCTCATTTTTCAAGGAATTCAAAGTAATGTTATGCTGCCTCTATTCTCTTGAGGACTCCATCCTTGTCAAGAGCATATTTGCACCATTGCATTGGGCAATCCATCTCACCCATTGAGTGGATTTGTAAAGA